>JAQGAZ010000657.1:0-50512 GCA_034692225.1 Polydesmus complanatus
TAGGGGAAACCACCGAGAAAAATCAATACACTACATGTACTGTACTGTTAATTTTCAAGGTCTCCTATAACAACAGCTAGCTTCGATTTAACCATTTGGGGTCGTTAGTCTCATCATTTAACCTACGTGCGATGAAGAAGAAGAAGAAAAAAAAACAGATAATTATTGTTCATTTGCTAATGCTTTTCAACTCGTGCACCCTACACGTGCTTAACTCTCCTTCACTTGCACGAAACACGGAAATATTTAATATGCGCATTTATTTGAGTTGGTCGAATAGAAATATAAATTAGGATTATTTTTGGAATTCAGATTTATTGCACTGACGGAGGGGGGGGGGGGGGGGGAAAAAAAAATTTTTAAAAAAATTTATTAAAATTTAAAAAAATACAAAAATTAAAGAACCAGATAAATTTTTTTAAAAAATAATTTCTCGATTGAACTTAACAAAAATTATTTTCTTTAATTTTTCATCTAGTCTTTTTTTTTTTTTTTTTTTTTGTTAACTAAATTTGCGCAAAATTTTTGTCAGATGAAACCCCTAACGCCAAAAGAAAATTGATTTTAATGTAAAGAAATATTATAGTATCCGGTAAAGTAAAATAACACTGGAGTAGTAAGAAAATAAAGTTTTAAAAAATCAATTTTGTTGAAATGATTTTTTTCTTCTCCTAGGATTTCAGGGAAATCCTAGAAGATGGAAATTAATTTTCTTTTTTTGAGGATGAAAACACTAGTATTAAATTACGAAAGATGAAATTCTTTCAAATAAATTAAAATATAAATAAAAAATAAACTTCTATGCTAAAAAAACAAAAAACTTAAAAACAGAAATAGAAAGCGAATTTAATTTTGAATATTACATTTTTTTTTTCTTTTTTTAACTTTCAAAATATTAAAAAATATATATATATTTTTTTTAAAAAAAAGTTCGAATTTAAAAGGTTTTTTTCTAATTCCATCATTCTGGTTTCTATCAAAAGTAGTCACTTGTTGATTGCCGTTTTTTCCTTTTAACTTTCAAATCTACTTAGAAAATAAAATCGCAAGTTAAATCAGTCGGATTACCATTTTAAAGAAAGAGAAAAAATATATATATTTGCGTGAAGAAAGTTCGGAATTTATTCGTTTGATGAGAGCTATTACCTTTAATAACAACCTGACTCAACCTCCACCTTGAATTTTTCAATAATGGACTGTACCACTGACAGGCGCCAAAATAATACTTAATTCACACGATGGCGGTAGAAACCGCCTATCAAGTCAGAGAAACGGTGCCATTGCTCACTTTCCCAATTAACTCGCATAATTAAAAGCCCGGCGTTAATTAACGCCGTTAAGACGCTCGTTAACCACATTAAGAGGAAGCGGTTAAAGCTAACTATTTTGTTTCCGAGCACACGCTATATGCGAGTCTAAGCACAAAACGCGCACCATAAACTCGATTATGCGTTTTCTAAAATTTTTTTTTAAAAAAAATTCCAATTATTACTTAACTGAAGTTATTGTATGCACAACACCGATACGAAACCAAATGCAGAAAAATAGCTTATCATAATTTTTCATAACGCATTTGAATGGTTTTTCGGAATTTATAGAAAATCTCTAAACCACAAAATTTTATAGTAAAAGAATTTTTAAAGAGATTCCAGTTAGCATTTTTGACCAATCATATAAAAGCAATTCCAGTACATAAGGTAACCAATAACAGTCCCTTTTAAGTAAAAATGTTTAGTTCCAACGGCAAAAATATGATCGATAAAACAAATATTTAACTTTGTTTATACTGTATATAAAAAAAATAACAAAACCGTTCAAAAATGTAGGGCTAAAATGGATTAAAAACAAAGTATTTTAGTCCATTTATTATTGTTTTTGTACGCTTATTCATGTAAATATTCATCTAATATATACACTTTCACCCGATTTACGGCTAATTAACAACTAATGGCGTGACCCGTCGCCCACCCAAAAAACGTACAATCGAAGATCTTCTAAATTATACAAATATTTAAAAAAAAAAAAAAAATAAGAATGTGAATAATAAATGAACACGTACATGTACAGCACTTTCATAATTGAGTCGCTTAATTATTAATTCATTTTCATTTTTAGCGCAAAAGTTTTGCTAGCGAAAAATGTTTTAATGAATAATAAAAGTTCAACAACTCCTTTGCCTACTTTTTTTTCTTCTTCTCCAAACCATAACCAAAAATATGAAATAACCGGAAGATGAAAATGTTGAAGAATCTTAAATAGATTTTTTTTAATATTTCCTTCTCTCGACAACTTCCAGCCCCATCTCATTTCTCCCCCAGCTCCTACCCACTACCACCCAAGCTACTCAGCCTAGCCAAGCAGCCAGTCATTCGCCCTTTTTCAATTGATAAACTTCCGCTTTTTTACCATAGCTTTCAATTGCCTCTCATAACACAAGCCCATGTTGTTTCTTC
The DNA here is from genome assembly GCA_034692225.1 of Polydesmus complanatus. Classification (NCBI taxonomy): domain Eukaryota; kingdom Metazoa; phylum Arthropoda; class Diplopoda; order Polydesmida; family Polydesmidae; genus Polydesmus; species Polydesmus complanatus. The sequence goes on from JAQGAZ010000657.1 coordinate 2,454, forward strand.
TTTTTTTTTATGATGCATGCATGCAAACCGCTAGAGGGCGCTTCAGTTAGTACTAGTAGTGTAGTAGTAAAGCGGTGTAGGTGGAGGGGGATGTGGTGAGAGAGAGAGGGGAGGGGGTAAAAAAAATGTTGAAGTCGGCATTGAGGCGCCAAGCGTCGTAAAATGAGATGCTGACTGAAAGATTAAAGCCCATCTCACACCTGAGCCTCTCCATCTCCACCAACCCACCCACTACTATCCCTCATCCCATCGTTCTGCCATTTTGAAAACATAAGCGCCACCTATTTGAACTCTTGGCGTGTATCGATACGCGACGCGTCGATGACGTGAATCGCAGATCCCTCAAAATCAACATAATCTCGTTATTACTCCCCCCCTTCCCCCCCCCCCCCCCCAAAAAAAAATAAAAAACAAAATATATTGCGAGATACGTAACCCGGGAAAATTTTCTTGCAGCTTCCCTCTACCACAACTGCTTTTTGCTGGCGTCGTCGTGGCACATGTGCACCAGTAAACAACAGCATCGAAGTGAAAGAAACGCGCGATGACATGTTGAAATCCTCCAGCATTTCATAACGTCCATTCATTGTTTATGTGATGCATAGATAGGCTTTTATGTTTTTATTTATTTTTTTTAGACCTCCTCTTTTCGTTCACTCACTGCGCCCTCTATCAACGCCATTTCGTGCAATTAACGGCGCGGGCGCATTTTAATTGGTGTTGGAAAAAGATAATAATGTTTACGTTGACTTGAAACATTGCGCTTCATTTAGGTTTTAGCTTTCAGAAAGAAATCTTAATTATTTAAAAAGCAGTTGGAAATAAATCGTGAATTATTCTTAATTGTTGTTTGAAGTATTAATAGGTTTTGCTCGAAAAATGAATACGGTATAATTGTCTATTAAGTCTGTTTTTCTAATTTGTGCTCGCTTTGCACTGAACAAATCAATGTACAGTATTGACATTGCACATTATAATATAGAAAAAAAAATTTTAAAATTTTTAAAAAATAATAATTTTTCTAAAACTCGTAGCCCGATGTACTTTTACTTGAGCGATCATTATTTTCGAGATTAAATTTAATTTACTGTTCAAATAATAATAATAATAATGATAAAAAGAACTATGAACATTACAAATATTTGAATAAAGTTTTATAAACATTTTTTTCCACCATAGACGGTTTATTTCTTATTTAAAGTCATTCCATTTCAAATGAATACCGCATTTTACATCAATTTATTAAACTATGATGACATTAGTTTATTTGATATACCTCTAATCTAAAGATAAGAATTAAATTTTTATAATAAATCATAGCAGCACTTTCTCCAAATGTTTGGATTCTTCCTCTCTAATCTGTCTTATTTATCCCATCAATCAAAATCGAATTATTTATGCCAGTGCCTTAACCATGCGCGTAAGTGGTTAACGTAAGTGTTATCTGCGGTAACGTTAAAGCTAAACTGTCAGAGTGGTTTCAACTAAAGCGGCTTTGCTTGAGATCACAGTTATCTGCGCTTATGCTCGTATTTTCGAAGAAAAAATTTATAAGCCCTACAGTAAAATGTTGGTACAACGAATGTCAAAATATATACAGTATACGAGTATACGTAATATTCGCTACAATAAAAAATAATAACTACGGCAAGTCCATTAAAATTCAGTCTAAACGTAGATGACGTCATGATGAAATCATTGTACTACCTGATAACAAATTGAAGAATACCTTCAAAATGATTACGAGAGATTAAACACGGCTAAACAATAAAAAATAATACCGAGAGTCCGAAATTTATGTAGTCAATTTGGAACATAATAAAATCTATAAACTTTGTTTTATACAGTACATCTTATTAAGTAACATGTTTCAGCTTAAATTTCATTAAAAGATGTACCCCAAAAAATTTAATCTTTTCAAAAAAACAATTTATGAGTTTCACAGTGCGAAGGCGCATAATAATTATTTTGGATACCCGGTATAATAATTATTTATTTAATAAAACTCCGACAATGTACATTTTATTTGATTTTGCTATATCGACATTACATCGCATACCGTCATTCGTAAATTAATGTATTGGACAGTCGCAAACTAAAAATGTATCTAATGATCATTGCGCATTACACTGGGGTATTGCCGTTTGAGCTGTGTGTAGGGGTAGCTTTTTTTTTTTTTTTTGCATACTATATATGCATGGTAATTAAATAAGCTACAAACTCAATACCGTATCCACTCTTGAAGAATTAAAAGCTTTTGAGAGAATTGTTTTTTGCGTACACCCAAAAAATAAATTAATTTATACGGGCTATGCATTATTCAATTGGTATTGTATAGGCTTTTCAACCCGTAGCATTAGCCTCGAACGTTATCTATGAACCCAGTCAATGCTAATCCAACGAAAACAAACATAATTACTTTAATAAACAATGCGCATGCGCGACATTTTGGCGTAATTTTTTATAAACGTAAACAAACTGCACAAAATGTCAATTAATAATAGTAAAAAAAAAAAATTATCAACCCTAAACCAACAAAAATGTTTTTAATAAAAGATCTTTAATTAGAACCAAGCGGTTGAAATTATTTTATTACTCATTGTTTTAATTTTTTGTACAATTTATTAATTTTGTATATTTGTTAGTGTCCGCTAACTAATAAAAATAAAATGCTTTTTCTCACTAACTGCATTTTAGCGGCATTTTAAGTATTCAACTTCATTCGCCAGTTCCGAAAAATGCGTTACTCACGCTAATTAACACGCTCAATTAATTATTCATACGGTAATTTCGTAAACAAGTTTTTATAAATGACACGCTCATTTATGCTCTTTATACTGTATGGTTTCAGCTTTTATCGCAGTATATATTAAAATTTGATATATTCAGTATAAAATATTTTTTTGTTGTTGTTTAACCGTAAACAAACCTCACGGCGCATGCTCTTTAAAATAGCTGATGTCATTTAAATCGGCAATTTTACACGCTTGCGTTTGCGATTGCTCATCCGTTTAAAACGAAGTTTCATTTGAAAAAAAAAAAAGTTTGGATTAGAGATTTCAGGCTTAAATTCCCAATCGAGCTTATAAAAGCAGGAGGTTGTCTAATGGATAAAATAAATAAAAAGAAAAAAAAAAGTATATACGGTATCAAAAGAAATTTCAGCTCACCTCCCGCTTTCACTTGACACGCCGTGTCTCAACCACCCTCTTTCCAAGTTTACTAAGAAAATTTTTGATACAATTTCGTTCGGAAGCTTTATATATGCCAGTTTGTTTGCTCTTTTAAAATCAAATACCGCAAAACTACACAAAAGATGTCGACTTTAAAGGGGGAAAAAAATATCACCTGGTGTTTGTTAAAAATATTATTGATTTTGAAAAAGTTTAATATACGAGGAACATGTCAAATTAGATTTATTTGTTATGTTATTCTCGAATTTTAAGTACGAGTACCGTATTATTTGTTTGTTTTTTTTTAAAAAAATTTTGGTCTAACTATGTTTTACGCATGCATAAAAAAAATGCAGTAAGGTTATACACATAAAAAAAATGCTACATTATATTTTGATAAGATTATTTTGATGCAATTAATTTGGTAAAGGATTGAAGGGAAACGTTTTATGATCATTTGATACCCTCGGGGCATTTAGAAATGCAGCACATTATACTGTATTAGAAAATTTTGCAAATAGCAAATATACTGTAGGATACTTTTACATATAAAAAATAATTTTAGTCAGCGCCGGATTTTAATATTCGTAAGCCCAGTTATCATTTAAACAAGCATAGAAGGCTTATTAAAAACATTTGAGACGTTTTTTTTTTTTTAAGAATTTTTAGTTTTCATTATCTACTTAAAGTAATATTTTAAAAGCACTAAAAATGTTTTTAACTTATAAAAATGTCTTATTTAAATCTTTACATAGCTTATATCAATTTTACACTCATTATGCACAGTTTTATCATGAAATGTGCTGAACAAGACTAACCATATAACACGACAATTCAAAAACTTCATAATTTAACTTTTAGATTTTGGAGGGTTTTTTTTATGCCGTAATTCGAAATAAAGTTACCGTATACTGTACACGTGGATTGCGAATAAACGTTTCATTTACGGGTATAACTCAAGTCAATTTCTAAACAAACGAAAATGTGCCGTAAAATTTAATTCTAAATAGGCTACTTAAATGTACAATTTCAAAGAGTTCCTCAATCCACCGGCTACGCGAGAGTACATTTTTCTCATTTCATCCGAAATACATTTGAAAACATTTTCCGAAGCCTGTGTCAAACGTTCTCTAGAACCACCGTGAAATTACGTCAAAGAACCTTTTGGAATTTTATCAGTTTTTAGAGGTGAGTTTATCGAGAAAATGGTGCGAAATTTCTGCTTCGCGACTATTTTCCGTGAAAACATTTTATGCACTAAGCTTAACGACATAATTTTACTGTATTGAAAGTCACAGTAACCCATTTCGTAGACTCCAAAATTACGTAATCCCAAGTGCCGGGTTTATTATGTCCTTTGGGAAATCCGGTCCTTACAAAATATGCGTTCCACATTTTAAAGTCGAAAAATGCGCATATTCACATTTTACAAAGCCGTATACAAATTCTTTAAAAAAAAAAAATCTCACATTTCATTCTGAAAAAAAAAAATTAATTTATGCATGTTAATACAAATTCTTTGAAACCATTTAAAGTGTAGTAAGCCTAATTAATTAAATTAAATTGCTACTGCGAAAGTAGACAAATAAAATTTTTTCTAACAATCGCGAAGGTTTTAAATTTTTAATGTAAAACAGTTGTTCTTAAACACAAAATTAATTAATAATTAAAACACATTATTACGCCTTAATATCGCATAGTAACTAACAAGTATAGTCTTAAGAATTGATGCCGTTGATCCAACACGTTTTTCTTTGCAAAAGCTAAATAGGCTTTTTCGGGAAATATTTTTAATAAAGTCATTTAAAAACCGAAATAACTGCGTGTAATTCATTCATAGTGTTCGTCCTCAAACATAACTGTAGACGGCACCTTGTTATAATTTATTACTTTTTATTCATTTTTTTTTTTCTTCTTTCCACGAAACAATAAATTTTTACGTTTACCATTGTTGCACCCAAGGGCAACTGTTAACTAACTAATCTTTGCACATGCGTAGGATTATGCAAAATTAATTTCGTTGAACATTTTTTGAACGTAAATTGCCAAGTTAATGCTTAGGCTCAATTCTTAACGCATGCGCGGTGTTCGGATCCGCCAAAACGCAAGAGGGGGGGGGGGGAGTGAGTATCAATGTGCGCTCGTTCTCACGCGCATAGATAAATATTTGTACTTGATAATAAAAGGGCTGTTAGGATAACGACGTTAATTAAAAATGGCTGCGCACCTATAACCTCCTTCATCGCAAAAGATGAGCGTCGTAAACGCGGCTTTCGAAAACTTTTTCGAATCAATTTCTATGCGAATTCGCGCGAGTAGTTGACTAAGGGTGGTTCGGTGTGCGTACAGGAAAGATGTGGCACTCAACATCGCGCGTGGGTACACCTGAATCCGCGTTAAATAGCCTCGTTAATCAGAGTTAACGCGGTGAAACCAAAAAGTTAATTGCGTCATCACTCCGCACGTGCAAAATCTTTCCATTTCGTCTTTTATTTTTTTTGTCTCTATCAGTACCCAAAAAAGTCTCCCAAGATTTAACCATTTTTTTTTTATTGTTTGATTCTATTTCGCGAGAGATCAAAGTTTCGACAAAGTCGCAGCAGACGCTAAAACAAATTTCCATGGAATAATTTAGGACTCCCCCCCCCCCCCCCTCCCTTTTTCCTCCCCATAAATAAAAATACGAGTCGGGAAAATGTTACGTCATCTCCTATTGTGATGTAAATGTAAGACAATCGAGATAAAAGCATTTCTAAGTAGTCGTGCAAATAATGGCTGATGTTTTAAAGTCGGTTAAAAAGTAAAACTCACCAACTCGCGGCGTTTTCTATACGCTCGATCCGACTTAAAAATAACAAAAAGGCCGACAATTTAATGTATCAATGCATCGTTTAATTAATATTGCACTTAGGTAATTGTTTGCTTTTCTTTACCATTAATCTAAATACACCGGAAACTTAAACCCGTCGCTAAGATTCGAAAAGCTGCTCCAATAATCGTAAACAATGCAATTTGTTTACACAAGCTTATCGTTTATTATTGCGGACTTAGAATCGAAATCTGCAAAATTAATCAAGGCGCAATTTGCAAATTAAAAAAAGGGGGGTAGGCCGGGAGGGGGAATATTAACCGAATAAAAAACGTAAACATTGACTTTTAAAAACAATTATTTTGATTTTTCGTAGGTTTTCTTTTGCCGAGATAAACTATTACGGTACCGTAAAAAGCTAATTAGTTGTACAAAGTTAGAATCATTTAAATTTAAATTATTTGTGCTTTTAAGGTACGGTATACCGGTACAGTATTTCAATTGTAGTTGTGAGCACTCGAGCAAGTTTCAGTTTTTCTCTTTGGAAAACTTGCATTTTCTTTTAGAAGGAAACATATCCAAAAAACAACGTACCGTATAACAATATTAATTATTTCATTTTACTATAATAACATAAGTTTATTTAGTCCTGAAAAAAATCAGAACTAAATTTAAATTTCAACAATAATTACTCGTAGTGCAAAATAATTATATGTTTTCTTCTATTTCTGAAATATTTCATTTGTTGGAGATGTTCACCTTTTAAAATCACATATTCGATTTCTTTTTTTTTTTTAATCCAAAATTAATTCGCTGCAGCCTACTAAACATTTGCTAAATCAAAAAAAAAAATTTTGAAATTTATAGGAAATTTAATAAGCAACATCCTGTAAAAGCAAAGCAATAGTACCGGTATAAAAAGTTGAGGTTGAGCTTCTTTCTCAAAAAGCTTGTGCAATGCATAGCGTGTGTAGGAAATTAAATAAAATAGAAGGGTTGATATTACTTTTCTAGAGCTTGCAACCCTTTTTTTTTTTTTTCGTAAGGCCTCTCACATGCACAGCTTAATTTTAACCAACCCGTGCAAATATGCAGTTTAAAAGTCTACCTGAAAATAAATAGTGCAAGACATTCAGCGCATTTATTAAGATGATCTTAAACAAAAACACATAGGGCGATTTCTTAGCTTTCAGAAAAGCTCTCAGAAAGGAACAGCAAAATCAAATCAACGTTTCCTTTATTATATACACGGTCTACTGAAAAGAAAGCGAGCTATGCTTTGATAAGCAAAATAAATACCAAATGTTATTGAAAATTAAACTACATGTACTGTACTTTAACTATTTCTTACGATTTATGAGCTGTGCCACTGCCAATTAGAAATTGTCGTCACTGTGACTAGCATGGAATAAATTTCATCAACCAACTGCGTGTGCTAAGGCCACAGAATATTAAAATTAAATGTTAGAAAAAAAATCATTAAAATGAAATTTTTCGTGTAGATTATATCGCGTACTTTGTTGGGTGCGTGCAAACAAAAACCCGATAATTCAAATGCGCCTGAGTTTATTTTCTGGAAGACATTCTGGGAACATTGATAAGTTAAATCAAACATTTTATTTGAGAATACAATAATAAAAATCTTTTGAAGTTGAGAAATCTTGACAAACTCTATCCACCAAAACATGACGCCGCAATTGACCTGTTGACCACCGCTGAATCATACATTAAAATTTATTGTTGGAAAACCAATTTTTTTTATTTTTATTGAACTTCGATTAGTACAAAAACATTGAGCCTCCGTAGGCTGTTTTGTAGCCCAGGTCATAAAAATTTAAATTTTTGTTGCTCTTATAAACTCTTAAAAATATTTATTTTATCTCATATTAGAAGCAAATTACAATAATAATATGTTATAAAAATGACTACCGTTGGCCCGATTCTTAGTCTACATAGATGTTACTGTACATACCGTATTATATTTTACCGTAATAATATTTTATTAAAACTTTTTTTTGCCTTTGAAGTTATGTTTACCAAATTTTGACAGAGCATATGCTGAATAAAATACAGAATAGTAAATAACGTTTTTTTTTAAAAAAAAAAAAAAAAAAACTAATTAATGTACAGTGCCAATGTTGTCATGTTTTTTTAAAGCATGACTAAAAAAAATCTGTTTATTAACAACTTACTGTATAAGAAACATTTTTATTGTTGTTCATAATTCACACACAGTTGCTCAAACCCACAAAAAGTTTAAATTGAAAAAAAAAAACAAAAAAAAAACGAATTGCTATTTTGTTGCTTCGATCGTATTTCCTATAAAAACTAAAAGTTATTTTATCAAAATGAATTTTTTTAAAAAAAAAAATAATGCTTAATTGAGCATTTGTTTTGCCGTGATCTTTAATTATGTTCATTTTGAAGCCGCTAACATTACAAACTACCTGCGTATGAAATTTCCAATAATTTTTAAAGAATAAAACTGCGATCGAAATTGAAAATACTGTAAAAAATAATACGTCTTTATACAAAAAGATAACCATTATCGCGGATGTAAATGATAGTTTAGTACTAGGCGCCACTTATCCAGAAGGGTTTTGCGAAAACATCTTATTAATAATGCAGTTCATTTCGTATGTTCGTTCTAACGCTTTTAACTCAGCTTCAACGAAAAATACATTTAGTGATTTTTTCTTGTACACGTTCAGAATACAGTATGGCGTTTCTACAAAGGAAACGCAGTCACCATAAAGCGCCACAACGACACACGCAATTTGCGTCTCACTTTATTATTATTATTATTATTCGAAAGTACATATTTTTCTCTCTCTCTCTCTCACTTTAGAAAAAAAATGAGCTGTTCGAAATTTGGGTTTGGGCTTGTCCGTCCGTTGCCCGCGCATGATAATGTGCGTGAGTTAAATGGCGAGTGATGAATGACGTCATTAAGTATTTGCGATAAAATGTAAGCAAAGCGTAATTACGTCGCGTCTACGTTTCATGCAATGCGATGCGATTTGATCCAATAGAATGCGATTGTAAACGATGAGTTATATGGCGAGCAACCGCTGTTGATGGTCCGTACTGAGCGCGTAATTCCAATATGCAGGATGCTTCTTTCAAGTACAGCATGAAAATATGGCCCATAAAACACTCCCAAACCCTCTTTTTTTTTAAATCAATAATTACAGCAATAATTATTGAAAATATAATTAAAACGCAAAGTACAACTTTACTTTAATACCGGGACCGGTAGTAATATATTTTTTAAATTATTAATTTTAATTTTTGATTTATTTTATGTGAAAGAAATGCTTTTATCTTTTAAAACACATAAGGAAAAAGTAATAGGGTTGTTTGAAAAAAAAAATAATAATAAAATAAATAACTAGATAAAAGTTCAGAAATTGTATCAAAAAAACTTCAAAATTTGTGATAACATAATAATAAATACTTTTTAACTGCAAATTTTAATAAGCAAAACCAACAAGAAATAATAACAAAATACAGTTTAAAAATAATAAAAAATAAGGTAATTATGAGTAAAAAAAAGTACAAAATCCTAAAAAAAAAAAAAAATGTGTGCATCAGCCAAAGAGTTGAAAACTCAATACGTAATAAAAATAAATCAAAATCAATGACTACCAAAATCAAAACATTTCAAATAAAAATGATTGAAATGCAACGATTAAAATATGATGTATATGTAAAATTTAAAATGAAAATATTTCCCAGATGTTCTACTTTCCATTAAGAGTTATATATTCCGCAAACAGCGCGCCCCATATATTTCACTCGTTGAGTCCCGATAGACTGGGCAATCCTGCTCTGTTTCCCATCTATCGATCAATCGATCGATAAAATTTCTCTTTCGCTTATCGCACCCATCCTTCATCAAATAACAGACGATTCATTTCTCTTTATTAACCCGCGGATAAATAATAATAAGAAGAAAAGCAAAAAAAAAAAATAATAATAATAAAAAAAGTAATTGCGTTGTATTGTGTTAGGTGGAGCAAGTGTGGACTTTCAAGGACCAACGTTCGTCCACGAGCCGCCCTCGTTAGTCGACTTCTCCAACTCCAGCGGCGTGTGGATCGAGTGCACGGCCAGAGGTTCTCCGTCCCCGGTGGTCAAGTGGGCATTGGCCGATGGAACAGCCATCGTCAATATCCCGGGACTCCGGCAACTTCTACCTAATGGCACTCTGCACTTTTTTCCTTTTCAACCGGAAGACTACAATCCACAAGTACATGCCGTCACATACAAGTGTTTCGCTTCCAATCCGTCAGGTGTCATTGTTAGCCGTGACGTCAAATTGAGAGCAGGTAACCAACCTCACACCATCGGTCATTCACAGTTTATTTCACTCATCGAACACGCTTACTGCACTAATTGCTTCAATTACAACTTGGGAGTCAATTATTCGAATCAAACAAATGGCGCGATCACCAAATTTCAAATTCAATCTAAGGTCAAAAACACCTATTTAAGTTAACATCTATTTTTGAAAAATCGATTTTAAGCGTTGAATTAGATTTTTTTCCCCCACATTTACAGTACAATATAACCTCGCTAATCCGTTCAAATAAAGCACAGGGGGGAAACAAGTTCGGATTACCGAATAAAGACTTTTTAATGTAAAAATATACTTTCAACATAAAAACTATAAAATAATACCTCGAGTTAATATGGACCAAACCCAACTCGGATAACACATGATTCTGTCATGTCTTTGTAGAAAATAATTTATTAATTTATAAATAAATGCCACATAAATATGTAACGTAACAGCATTTTAAGAATAAAAATGCTCTTTTAAGAGCGTTTATTATAGTTTTCTATTCATATTAACACACATTAATGAAATATTTTTTTAATTACGTCTCAGATAATAGGGATTCTCGGATAAATGAAGTTTCATTGAATATAATATTAGAGATTTGTTTACAGTACATGTACAGTCTGGTATAGCACTTTTTTGCAGTTAAATTTCCCTTCAATACACCGTGTAGATGAGGGAGATGCGGCTGTATTTAAAATGAAATGCAGCGTACTTTACACGTATATAAAATTTATACCGGTATTAAAAGTGTCAGCACAATAAGTTTATTTTGTTTAAAAAAAATCCGAATCAATAAAAAAAATTATAGGAAAATGTAATCTTTAGATTAAAGATCACTCTAGTTTACTACATTTTTATTATGATTCAATCATCATGTTATGGATTTATCTCACGGGTTAAATATAATTTTTCTTGCAAAAAAAAAAAACACACACACACACACACACAATAAAGTTATACTTTATAAAGCAATTTTTTTATTATTTTTAAAACAAACTTTATTTTTGTTCTTTTTCAAGAGCTGCATTAATTAGCTTGTTTTAAATATAATTTTTTGTGTCTAACATGAAATAATAGCGTCAATGAAACGCTATACAATGTATTGATCGTGTAACGAAGTTAATTTCACACGTTTGAATAGAACTCGCACCCATTAATTTAAAAAAAATACCCTAACAAAATTGAAGTTCTTTCTACACCTAGTATTAAAGAAGAAAAAAAGCTAAAAAAACCAATTTGAAAAAGTGTAACCAGGTTTCATTTTCCCGATGCGCTAAAGGCGTCGTTATGACGTCAGTAGAAATAAGGCGTTTTAAATCGAAATCGGCAACGATGATCAGCTGCATCGCTTGAAGGAGAATTCGAGTGTCCCTATACACACACACACACAACGCTTGTTTAACGCTGTTCTAAATACGGCTCCGCACGTTCGTCGTGCGTGAACGCGTCATAGTGGACCACGAACGTGTAGAGCCTGCATTACACTAAAGTAATCCCTCGTTATACGCCATTGATCCGTTTCTCAAAAATTTTATATTATACCGGTAGTGTTATCGTGGTAAAAGTGCATAAAAAAAATAAGCGGGCTATTAGTACTGCTGTGGTAGAGAAAAATTCAAATTGGCTCTGGGACTGATGACCAACTTTGTTTACTTAGACAAATACAGTAACGTGAATGATCAATTTTGCGAGTGCTATCTAAAGGGCTGGAAATGGAAAATGCCAACACGTAAAATGTGGCTTATATTAAAAACTGCTAACTTGAAAAAAATCAAAAAATAAATTGGGAATGCGTGAAAATATTGCGTTTGATCGAATTGTTTAATGTAAAAAAAATCCGATTTTGTTACAAAAATCGAAATACAAACGCTAAACTTTATGATAATATGAAATTTTTGATAACCAAAAATTAAAACTGCGTATGACTAGAAATTATTGTCCTATACACTTATCTCCTTTATTTTTTCAATCGTGGGTCAAGAACATACAATAAGAAATCGATTGAGAGAAAACAAAAAATGTTTGTTGTTTCTTTTCTTCTTAAATTTAATAAATTTAAGTTAAGCTGTTGCGAGAATATGGTTTAATGAAAGTTAGATGAATATTCATTAGAGAGAAGTGAAGCGATGGTGAGTGGGTGGAAGGTGATGATCATGATGTACGACGAGTGAGGGCTTAAGTTAGGCATTGTACCATAGTAAAGAGTAGACGGAAGAGTAAGTACATCACCATGCGAGTTTGTACGAAACAGCGCAAGCGCCACGTTAAAAATAGTAGATCACACAGGTACAACATTTGAACCCTTGAAGTTTAGATTTAACCTGCAATATGAAGCTTTTAATTTCATCTTTATTACAGTTCTAACATTTATTTAGCTATTATTAATTTTCGTTTCAAATTTACCTTTATGTAATTTTATCATATAATTTACTGTTTTCAATTAATATCGGTATTATAAAAAATTTAAAAAAAAATGATCTTTGGTGTAACAAATTAACAATCAGAACACTGCTCCAAACAAGTTCCGGTTTTGTTTTTACAACACGGTTATATCGATGATATCAGGATTTCAATTCTTTCGATAAAAAAAAATAAAGGTGATAGAGTAAAATTAAAAAAAAAAAAATTAAAAAGAAACAGAGATAGTGAAGTGAGTTTGAGAAGAAAAAAATCAATAAAAAGCCTCATTAAACATTTTAATTGCCACTATTTTTAACTCCTTTTCAATTTTTTCCTCTCTTTTTAGTCCACTTGTATTTTCAAGTAAATAGATCAACGTCATTATTAAAACAAAAACTTGAAAATTGTTATAAAAATTTGATAATAATTTTAAATTTTGTCTGTGAGTATAAAAAAGACAAAACAGATTGAACATCCGATAACCTTGTCAGCGCTGATCCTAGTTAAAATTCACTTTTTTTATAAAAAATTTGAGCAAATGCTTCTCGTTTACTAGACCCAAAGCGAATGGTAACTTCATCCGAGAAAAAAGAAAATATTCTTAAAATTAAATGGAAGTTTGATTTGTTTTTATTTTTCGTCTGATTTTTCCATTTGTCTTTGCTTAAAATATTAAATTTCTATTTACATTGAGTTATAGGCTCATTTTGCAAACAGCACCTTAAACTAATTTTTTAACACAGATTTAATATAACTTAATATGCTTTGTACAAAAATTAAAAATTAAAATTGAGGATATACCGCATTGGGGAGGGGGGGGGGGGGTGAATGAAGGTAATAAGGGCGCAAATAGACTACATGATCGATTTGAAATGCGGTTCTTGTCTACTTCTTATACTCTTAGTCGTGGCCCTCGCGCGGTTTCGTACAAAATCTTTCAACGATCCACTATTTATTATAAACCTTAGACTTAAATTAGACGAAGCCGAGCTAGGGAGCAGTAAAGAAATAAATCTCATTAGAGTTTTAACTCGTTTATTATGACCACAAGCGCTTAATGACAATGTTTAAGCTGTTGGACATAAGAAAAGAAGACACCATCTGCTCGCGACAAAAAATTTTTTTTTTATTTTTACTTACTGATTTAATTAGTTTGACAAAGTTGAATATCCTCAAATGTAAAAATTCTTTCGAGAAAACCAGACTCGATATCGCGCGTAAAATAATAAGCATCTTGAGAATTATTTAAAGTATTCCACAGTCTGCACATATAATTATTAATGCTGTTTATATCTTTTACTTTCAATTACGCAAATACAGTAAGATTAAAATGGTGCACGCATTTTATCAGCTTCTAAGAGATCGACGATTGCAATCATATTATTTTCGTTCGCACTTAAATTTAATTCGTAACAGTCTTGTCGTTTTTGAATTGCTCTTAACCAAAATTTAAATTTACTCAGACATTCATTTTAAATTGCAGTAATTTAGATTTTGCTAAATGTCAAAGTTTTGAATTTTTTTTTTTTTTTAATGTATAAACTTAAAAAGCGTTCCATTATCCATACATATAAATAAGCAAAACATTTATGAGTTCTGTATTTTAAATGACAATCCTTGCGGTTACTTTTTAGTATGACTTATACGCTAGTATAAATCAATAAAAATAAAATGTTTAGATCCAATTTATCTCAAGAAAATGCTTTCTGTCTCGAGGCCTGATCAATATAACAATTCATAAATTTAAATGTCAAAAATAAAACAATTTTAACAAAACATCAATACTGAGAGGACAGTGCTTTCTGATTAAAACTAGGGAGACAGTAGCCTGCGAATCCTAACTATAAAAAGGCTTTAAAAACTTAGCTTAAATAATCTTGTTGCGCGGCAGCAACATTTTAATTAATGTTTTCTAAAAGTAGGTCTATTTAAAAAATTAATTAGTGCCATTGTTTATGATTTAATAAATCTTAAAAACAGTTTAAACAAAAATTCTTTTTTTTTTTAAAAAAAAAAAAAAAAAACATTTTTATTATCTTCTCTTCCATAGGGTTTCTTTAAATCTCTACACATTAATTATTTTGCGCTATGCTCATTAAATCTTACTTAGACTAATATATTCCTGCAATAGTTTTTCTTAATTTATACATAAAAACGGATTACATCATGAAAACATCTCACTAAATCAAACATTTTCCTGCAAATGTACTAAATAAATTATTGAAAATTTGTTTCTCTTAACTGTGATTTATATTAGAATAATTTAAAGTTTCCTAAGCAGTATAATTATACCGGTACTGTTGTGTTTTTTTCACTCCAAATGTTCAGCCTTTAATTTATTTATTGTAGGCAAAATTCTCGATTGAGTAAATAAATACAGTATCACAAAAAAAAAACCAAACTTTCCCCAAAATAGCTTGATTTATCACGAAACATTAGAGCAGTATCCGTAAACACGGAAAAATCGTGCTGGTGCATGTCGTGTATTGATTATTGTTGTTCGTAGTTGTTTTACAGACATATGAAATTCAAGTTTATGATGAATATATAATTCGCGGCAACGCAGCAGTTATGAAATGTCACATCCCTAGTTTTGTTAAAGATTACGTCAACGTTGTTGAGTGGAGTAAAGATCAATACGGGAGCAGTGTTAGCATCGAAAACGGTAAATACGATTTTCAACTGACGTTGGGGGGGTTTAAAGCAAATTAAATTGAGTTTTTGTAAACAGCTGAGCGCTACTTAATGATCCCCAACGGCGAATTATACATCTTGAACACAAATCCAGCCGACGGTGCGTACAATTACCGCTGCCGAACCAAACACCGGTTAACGGGAGAGATGAAGCTCAGCGGAACGACTCCTTCCGGTCGGCTGTTCGTAACCGGTAAATATCAATGGCTTAACTTGTCTTAATAATAAAAAAAAAAGTTAACTAAGCGATTGCGTAGAACCTAGAGGAAGCGTTTCGCCGCGAATAACGGACAATAAAGCGTCTGTTAGTGTAAAACAGGGTGATTCAGTAATTTTGCCTTGCGCAGCCCAGGGATATCCGGTCCCAAACTACAGGTATTTTTCTTGAGTTCTCCCTTTTTTTTTTTTTCCATCGCTAATTGAGAAATTAATTGATTTTGTTTTTCTTCGCAGTTGGTACAAAAAAGTAAGTGATGGTATTTACGTGCCAGTGGCCTTAAATGATAAAGTGACGCAGTCCAATGGATTCCTCAGCATCTCACACGTCCACACATCTGATGCGGGTATTTATAATTGCGAAGCGGTCAACAGTATGGGAAATGTCAGAGTGGAAACTCAACTTACTGTTACAGGTAAACAACTTTCTTTTAAAAATAAATTGCTTTTACAGTGTATTTGGAAACTCGACCCTTAAATCAAAAAATAAATCTCAATATTAAATTTTAGTTATAAAAATATCGACGGCTCATTATTATTGTCTTTAAAGTTTGCCTTTTTTTAGATGCATTTTCTTATTTTAAAAATAATAATAAAAAAAAAAACCAATAATACTATTTCCAAAGCGAAGCTATACCTTTATATTTCTCGATAAAATCAGTTTTATTTATTTGAAGAAAAAAAAAATGTAATTTATTTTTGAATCGAAAATATTTCAACAGCTTCTTTATCGGCGTTGGTTTATCCTCAAAGACAGACGGTGAATTTGGGAGAATCGGCAACGTTAAATTGCGTCGTTTCCGGTTTTCCAGTGATGCACATGTCATGGGTAAAAGATGGGAAAATCTTGACTCACGATAGCATCAACCATTTAACAAAAGATGTGCTGAGAATCAGTTCGGTGCAGAAAGAAGACCGAGGAATGTACCAGTGTTTCATAAGTAACGATATGGAAGTAGCTCAAGGAACGGCGGAGATCAGATTAGGAGGTAAATAACTTCCGCTCCCATTCCAAACCTATCTGACATAGGCCTAATAAAAAATATTAATTTTGACTGTTTTGAGATACACCACCCGAGTTTCGAAAAGTATTCGGTAATCGCACCATTCACCCTGATAGCGGCGTTTCGCTGCAATGTATAATATCTGGAAATCCCACACCGGAAGTGAGGTGGACGTTGGATGAAGAGAAGATTCCCGATGGTCCTCGTTTCGGTTTGAGCGAGTTCATGGATGCCAAAGGAGACGTGGTGAGCTTCATTAACATAAGTAGCACGCAGGTCGAGGACGGAGGAGAGTACGCGTGTAAAGCCAGCAATCGAGCGGGGAAAATAGAGCACAAAGCCAGAATAAGCGTTTTCGGTAAGTTCAAAAAAATAAAATAAACCATTTTTCGTTTTTATTTTTATGCTAATCTAATCCGCTCGCTATAAAAAAAAAAAAATATTTATCGCAAAACTTAACCGTATAGCAAAAACTTAGTTATGTTTAAAGAGATAACCTTATTTTGCTAAAACGCGCCATTAATAAAATTACGAAACATTTTAAGTTTTGATTTTTAATATAATAAAAGTTAAATCTTTCAAATACTGTACTAATTTTGCAAAAACTATAAGCCGCGTCAACAATTTTCAATAATAAATTAGTGCAGCGCAGTTTTAAAGTTAAATATTAACAGTGAATATTAAAGTTAGAAATAAAAATATTGTAATTGAATTTACATTCTATTTAGTTTCTTAATTTTAATTAAATGATGTGTCTTTAATATTAATTTTTTTATCATTTCAAAAGTTTATACTCGCGTATTATTATGCTTTTCTTTCGTTGCATTCAAATATTTATTCAAACGTTAGCATCAATTCAATTCAAAATGTTCGCATCAAAAAATCTAACTTTATATTTTTATAAAAACCTGAATTCATTTTCTCAAATATTTGTTTACAATGTTTTCAAACGAAACGTATTAAAAGCCTTAAAATATCGCAATACACGGTGAGCGGAAAAAAACCCCCCTCCGAATCATTCACGGAAAAACTTTTAACTTAATAATTATTTTGAATCGCATAGGCCTATTATTTTTATCATTTTTTCATTAAAAATGTGCGTTAAAAATGCCTTCCTAGTTTCCATCTTGTCAACATTGTTCATGTTGTAAACAAATGACGTCAATACTTAAGTAGAACGACGCATAAATAAGTTTTTTTTTTTTTGGTACACCGTGTATATACTGTATATTGACGTTTGAGTGATTATTTTATTAAAACTTGCCAACTTTTTTAGGTGATCCCTACATTCGTCTTCCATCTCAAATTTCCGTGGTAGCCAATAAGAATTTGACGGTGCGTTGTCACGTAGCCGGTTATCCAATTCCCTTGGTGACGTGGGAACGAGGTAGAAACTAGTAAAATAATAAATACCCTACTACTATTCCCTGGTTCTAGTTCATCACTTGCATGTGTATGTTTGTTGGCTCGTAGAAGGCAAAGTTTTGCCCACCAATCATCGTCAGCGTGTACTATCAGATGGAACATTATTTGTGGAGAATGTCCAACGCTCGTACGACAGTGGTCAATACACGTGCGTAGCTCGTAATAGTAATTCAAGGAGTACCAGACAGGAGTTGCAAGTCATTGTTTTAGGTAATCGCTTCCTTTTCCTCTCCATCATTCTGCTTATCTTCTAATCCATTTACTCGAGTTTTTGCAATTATATTAATCACTCTTTAAGAGCGCCGTTGCAGGTCAATTCTTTCTATGACGACATTATATCTATCTATTGATATGAACCTTAATATATATATATATATATAAAGGATATATCCACGGCCTTATCTTAATTCCCACTTGTGTTAATACTCTCCTCTCTATCATTTCTTTAGTTTCGAGTTTTTTTTTCTTTCAATGGCTTCTCATGATTTATTGAAATTGAGTTAAGATAACCCAAAAAAAGAAAAAAAAATGGAAGGAAAGATTTTTTTTATCTTTACTTCCACCATCATTCTGTGTTTTTTTTTATCCCTCACCCACCCATTCCAACTTAAACCGCCCAAATGCACTTAATATTAAAAAAATATATATCTATATTATATTAAACCTATCCCTGCAGTTCCACCGAAGATTTTGCCAATCTCGTTCCAAGACAAACACTTACGCGAGGGCGCACGTGCTCGTGTACAATGTTTAGTAAGTGAAGGTGACATCCCCATTAGCTTTACTTGGTTCAAAGACGGTCTGCAACTGACCACCAGCGCTGATCTTCGACACGAAGACATTGTAATCCGAGATTTGGATGATTATTCCAGTATGTTGACCGTTACTAGCGTTTCATCGCGTCACAATGGCAACTACACTTGCGTTGCATCTAATAATGCGGCGTCTGTCAATTATACTACTCATCTATCAGTTAACGGTAGGCCCATCCCCTAATCCCTCACTCGTTTCCCTCCCCCCCTTCCCTCTTTTAACCCTCTCACTGGATATATTGATCGTCACCCGTGATGTCACCCGAGTAATACGAGAACAAGAATTAGATTTTGTGGAATGTCCTATTTTATTATTTTATTTGTGGAACCCGGATTTTTAAGAACTTTTTTTTTAAATAGACCCGGAAATATATATATTTATCTTTGTGCTTGTGCGTATTGTTGTTGTTTTCCCTTTGCAGTTCCTCCCGAAATTATGCCCTTTCCCGCCATCCAGCCTCACGAAGGATCACGCGCTCAGATCACGTGCGCGGTGAGCAGAGGTGATCCGCCCATCACTATCGAGTGGTCGAAAGATGGTCAGCGACCAATTCCTTCTTCGTTGTCGGTGGTTGAGAGAACTTTTGATCAATACAGCAGCTCGTTGACCATCGATAACGTACAATCGCAGCACACCGGAAACTACACCTGCACCGTCAGAAACCCTGCAGCTCAAACACAATACACTGTACAACTATCGGTTAACGGTAAAAATACACCTGTATTTAAACAAATACACTAACTTTTTTTTTCTCTTTTTATCTATTTTTTTTTCTTTTCTTCTATAACTTAAAACATTTATTAGCTAATTTTCTTAATCAATTTTTTTTTTTGGCTTTTGCTTCGCTCTCACTACTTCGTAGGAAGCGCCATCTATCGGCTGAATTTTTCTTCCAATTTTCATCTTCGCTTCGATTTTTATCAAATTTTCCTGCTTATTTCTTTTTTTTTTTTTTTTAGAAAAAAAAAAAAAAAAAAATTTGATTTTTTAAAACTACCGTAATGTATCTAAAGTCAGCTTTTTTGCTTATTTCATTCTCTTCTGATAATTATTTTCAGTAACTGGAATTAACTAAATTCCGCAATGCATTCGTAGGGCTGGAATACAATGTTTTTTAGGAAACATTTCATTGCGTTTAAAGTAACATTGGAAAATTAACAAAAATAATTTAATAAGTAAAAAATGCAGCAAACCCTAAATTTTCTGTACTGTTTGAAATCCAAATTAAACTATTACATTTAAAAGAGTAGAAACAAAATAAGCTGAAAGTGGCAAAAAATAAATCCGCAAGAAAAATCGGTTAATAGCACTCAAGTCAAATATTATTAAATAATTTATTTTTAAAAATAAAACGTTTTCGAAATAAAAAAAATTAAAAAATTAAAAATAATTTGAAAGATTGAATGTTCATCCAACACCTAGCAAAAAGACACATTCCCTTCCCTGCCAATTAGCGATCGCATCAAACAAAAGCGAATAGCAATTCTAAACTTTTGACTAATACAGTAATGGTTTGATGCATACTGTATAACATTTTTTTAAAGAAAACTAATCAATGTTTGAAAAATGGCACTTTCAGAGTATGTTGTTTCCATTCCTTAATTATTAATGGCGATTGTTACATTCCACTTATCTTGGATAACTTTTTATATCATGCGCAAAGATAAACGATAAGATATACATAATTTTTTTTTTAAATCAGCAATGCTGAACTACTGTATTTTCGATAGTTTCATTTCCCCATCTACGTTAAGTACCAATATTATGAAAATTACAATTAACCAATTTTACTTTTTATGCGATGTTTTCTTATATCTTTCCAAAATATTTTCCTCTCTGCACTCTCAGCCTTTGCTGTTTGTATTTGCACGCACTGTCTATTTGTCTAATTTGTTGTGTCACGCATGCGTCTTGAACTATGTTACTTTGCATGCCATTTCTACACTGTTACTTGTTCACTCAATTCTCAACTTTAGCTTGTAGTTGACCTCGTAAAACGCATTTCCTTTTCACCGTTTATTCACGTGAAACGCGAATAAATAAAAAGTACTTTTGTTGCTTGTGTTGGTTTTTTTTATTTTTATTTCTTCTGCGTTTCCATTTTGTGTTAGCAAAGTAATGACCTATTGAATATTCATTAGAGCCTCCTCGCTGGATCATCTCTCCTCGTGACACTCACGTGCTGCTGGCCGGATCAGCCATCATGCACTGCAAGGCTGACGGCTTTCCTCAGCCCTTCATCAACTGGATGAAAGCCTTAGGTAATTATCATTCCCTTTGCTCGATAAACGCATTCAACCAACAAATTAAAACATTGTCTTTTTTGCGACATTCATGAATTAAGTCACACTGCGCCAGCCAATCAAAACTCAAATGTAGTTAAAGTTGTCGGGGGGAAAGTTAGAGTTAGCGATGCATTTCGCGAAAAGCATTACGGCTTTTAGCAAACTAAGATGCTCGTATAAAATATTTATTTACTAAAAATTCTCAACGATTTTTAATGTTAAAAGTAAACTTATCTAAGCTCATTTTATTGTCGTATTTGACCAAATAGTAAAAAATTGTTAGCACAACAATAGTAGAAACTTCCTTGTGGACAAATAAATGTAGACATTAACGAAATTTTCAAAGAAAATTATTAATCAAAATTCTAAGTTTTATTAAAAAATTCATTACGGCATTTATATAATTTTTATCTTTACATTTTGTTAGTCATTTTTTAGATACATGTATCTACGACGATTAAGTGTGTTGATATTATACATAATTTATTTGATCTGCCTTTCTGCAAAAAGATACACAAAGACAAGCTTTTTATAGCTTACATATAAAAAGGGTGTTAGAAAAGTAAAGAACGCTTGCACATAGTACGTGACATATCATAGTAAGCCACTCACCATCATCAGCGCTTGACCACTGTAGGTGCCATATCGAAGCTATCGTATGCCTATTTTTAATAGGCATTTAAATTGTGTAAAGAAATTGAAAATGCCGTCAATGTAATAATACTATTGCTCTTACTTGACTGCAGCATCTCAACAACTGCTTTAACATCTTGAATTATTAAGGACACTTAGAACTCATTGATATCACTTGTTTGTTACATCGAAAGAATAATTGTTAGGGGCCTAAAAATTATTTTTTCTTTAAGAAACAAGTGAAAATCAATAATACTCTAAAATTCTTAAATGATCAATTACAATAGCACAGATTTTCAATTTTTGGGAAGGTATGAGGTTGGTTAGGAATTCGTCGGTGGTAGAAGATGATAATATGCGCCAAGGGCTAACGTTCTTTACTTTGCGGATGACTCTCGTATAATAATATTCGTTTCACATAAAACATAAATTAGTGAAATGCCGCATTATTGTTAAATTAAACAAGCATTTTCCTCTGATTCTTTTAATACATGCACCAAACTACAAAAGTGGTAAATATAGTTTGTTTTATGTATTTTATAAATTGGATCGTTATATTGTGTGTGTGTGTGTGTGCTGTGGATTAAAAGCGTCGCATCGCATTATTTGCGACAAAGTAAACCCCGTAAACAATTTTTTTCATTTCCATTATTATTATTAACTTAAAGCAAAGTTGCATTTCGCAATCGTGACAAACTATTCCGATTTCGACATGTTTTCCAACTCATTTTCCAAATTGAATTAGCATCGTGATTTTCGTAAAACCATCTAATTTAGCGTAGGATTGTGAGTCGGTAGAATTGGACGAATATGATACACGCATAATAAAATGAGAATAGAGTAGAAATGAATGTCAAAATAAAGTCATGCGACGTAAAATACAATTGCGTCAACTGAAATCTGATTTTTGAGCGTGGAAATTACACGTACATTACATTTTTTTTTGGGGGGGGGGGGGGGGAGTAAACCCGAAGATAATAAATAAATAAAAAGTTAGTGACCACAAAGTTACGATGTTCACAAAGTGGATTAAGATAGACGCATTCTTTTTTCCCCCCTTTCTTCCTCCCG
This sequence comes from Polydesmus complanatus, assembly GCA_034692225.1. Classification (NCBI taxonomy): domain Eukaryota; kingdom Metazoa; phylum Arthropoda; class Diplopoda; order Polydesmida; family Polydesmidae; genus Polydesmus; species Polydesmus complanatus. Next base: position 25,325 of record JAQGAZ010000657.1, read on the forward strand.
TCTTCGTTAGTTGATTAGATTGATTGAGAAGAGTGGCAAATGGACTAAGATAGTAATTACATAAGCCCGTTTTATTTCTTCTTTCGTCGTTTTCATTTTCCACCCACTATTATGACCACTTAAGCTTCGCTTTTCCGGTCTTTTTATAAGCCTAAATCTCATTTACAGCTAATGGCGAATGACATTCGATCGCTGATTAAACTCAACTTCCTTGTAATTTAAGGCCTGTTCACCACTAGCTCTTCTTAAAGACTTTCAAAATCAAACACTTAAAAGTGACCAAAAGCTTATTATAAAAGCAGCTTTCATTTCATAAGACGAAATTAGTCTACATTACACGAATTATTTGAGCTCAAAAATAATTTCTTTTAAAATATTTTTTTGAGTTAAAAGTAAAAATAGTTTAATAATTAAGTTTTCAAAAAAAAAAAAAATTGTGATCTTAGATTTTCAAAATTTGTTACATAAATTACTAAGGTTTCCAAATTATCTACCGGTACCGGGTATTTCCAATTTTAATGTAGTTTTCAAATTTTGCAAACCACGTATGTATGAAGAAACGTAGAGATCAATAAATTGTTACGAGTAACGTGTGTGAACTGTAACAAGTTAACTTTAGAAAAAAAATGTTGATGTATTGTTCTCTTTAAGAACACCAACTCTTTTTTGTATGTCTCTTTAGGAAACACCCCCAGCGAGTACCGTGAGGTGGCAATGGCCAGTATTCACTTGCGCCAACACGACAACGGTTCGTTAGAGATATTGAACGCTCGTCAGTCCGATGGTGGCTACTATTTATGCAAAGCCAATAATGGAATCGGAGCTGGGCTTAGCCAAGTAGTGCAACTGCTCGTTCACGGCACGTTCACTGTGATCTAATTTAAACCTATACCTTTCCATACTAAACTTGTCCATTTTCTTTTTTTTTTCTCTCTCTCCAGTTCCAGCTCATTTTCCCACCAAACACCGGAACGTTGGGAGTCGTGTGGGAGAGAGTGCACATTTATTGTGCGAAGCTATGGGCGACAAGCCTATTACCATCACATGGCAATTCGATAACCTAGCAATCAGACCGGAACATAACCAAAGGTTATTTCAAATACACTTCAAAAGCTGCTCACTGAATGACTCCGCTGCTCGTTGAATCGCCTTGCAAAATAATCTATTTTGAGACGCCTGCTTGCGACACCTATCCCTGACTATACAAATAAATTTTACTTGAAAGCGTGTAGTCATTCAAATATTTTATAATTTAAAAGCAAATGAATAATAGATAAAAAGCGAAACGATTAGTTGACTAATAAAAGCTAAAAAAAAAAGTTTAGGTTTACAAATTTAAAAGTGCTCTACTACGTTACTATAGAGCTATTAAGCGTAACAAAAAAGAGTTAGTTGCATCAATAAGCAAATGAGTTTGCTTTATTGAACTTAAAATTTAATTTTAAATTTTTAAAAAAATAATAGAACTAGTGCGGTACACATACTGTAGTTTACTTTTTATAATGTACATTAAATTGCAAAACAAAAGTAGTCATCCAAGTTAGAAAATCGAGTAGAATTACCATACTGTCGATGTCTAGACCAAGTGTTGTAATACATTACTTATGGTTTGGGCTTTTATTGCATTGAAATGCACATTCTGACCTTTATTTTACAACTGCAGGGAAAAGAAACTGCATCAGAAAATTCGCCGTACTTTAAGTTGTAAATTCAAAGAAATTGCTTATACAGGTAGTTTTCTTTCTTCCTTTCAAGTAAAGCTACATCGAGCATTTCCCCCATACAGGTAGTTTCGATTTATATGCAACTACATTTTTATGTCATGTGTTACGCTACTAAGCCCAAAAATGTAAGTGACATCAAATGCAGTCGCAAATACAGTGCCAAGGACGGCAGAAAGTCCCTAATATTATTCTTAGCAACACGTACCTGGTAGTAAGAAAATATAATTATGAAATGCGATATAAAGAAAGGGGAAAAACAAGCCGAGCATGAGGGGTCATTTAGTGACAAGCAGTTGGAATCGTTATATTAAATAGTTTAAAACATAGATATCAAGTGAAAGAAGACATTTGGGAGAACGGCATAACGTCACGACTGGTTATCATAACGTCAGAGAAACAGGATGATGGAATTTACACGTGTTTGGCTCGCAACGAATTTGGAGAAGATAAAAGTCTCATACATTTTACAGTACAAGGTTCTATGTTCTAATCGAAACACATTTGCAATTTATTTAATTTTTTAAATAATATTTAGAATTTCCCTCTGCTCCAATTAATCCCAAAGTGAACGATCGTAACAGTCGAAACGCCGAAGTTCGATGGACTTCAGCCCACGATGGCAATAGCCCAATTACGCACTACGTTATTCAACATAAAATAATAACAGGTATATTTACTGTTACAGTAATTAAAAACTCAAAATATTTTAAATATATTTATATAAATGTATTAAAGATTCGTGGAATGGCAATTCAAAAAACGTGAGCGTGCTAAGTAATAATGACAATCGTTACATTGTCACCGGCCTTCAACCAGCAACGCATTACCATTTTCGACTATTTGCTGTAAACGAAGTTGGAACCGGTCCGCCCAGTGACGTAGTTGACGTGGTCACCGATATGGAAGGTACGATCGTTCGTTTTCCTTTTTCTAAGCAATTTTAAATGGTTGAAATGGTAGCCCCGGGAGGGTCACCGGAATCTGTAAGAGTCGAAGCAGTGGATTCCACCACGCTCAAAGTTTTGTGGAAACCTCCAAAACCGCAGTTATGGTACGGAGAAATAATAGGATACAACATCGGTTACCGAATTTACGAATCGACGGAAACAATGACCTTTAAGACGGTAAAATCTCCCAGCATCGGTGACATAACTCGCACGTCATCTCAAGAGACGGAAGATTACGAAACGGAGGAATTACAAGTGACTTTGCCAGAGCTCAAGAAATTTACCAAATACGGCGTGGTAGTTCAAGCGTTCAATCACCTAGGGAGTGGGCCCAAATCGGACGAAGTCATAGCCAGAACCATGGAAGACGGTACGAACCAATTTCTTTTTATTTCACTGGGAAAATATTCTATAAAATGTTTTTAAATGTATCTATTATTTTAACATTTTATACTCCTACACCTTATATTGCAAACATGAATTCGATTGAAAATTTAATCTAAAATTTTCTAGTAATTTTTTTATTTTGTTAAAAAAAGTATAATTTTGTTTTTCAAAATAAAACAGTTCCTAGCAAATCTCCTGAAAATGTCCGTTGTTCCTCCTTAACCTCTCAAAATCTATTAATCCAATGGGAACCTCCTCCGCAGGGGTCATTCAACGGACAATTGCTAGGCTACAAAGTCCTTTATGTTCGAACAAAAGACTGGTATGGTAAGTGAAAAAAAAAAAATGATTGACAATTGTATGCAATAATTTACTTATTAATTTTTAAAACCCGTGAATACTTGATTTTAAAATATAGAAAATGTGGCCACAGAAGTAAAAGCTACGTCGTCTTGGAAAGTCATTCTACACGGACTGGATAAATTTGAGAACTATACCATACAATGTTTGGCATACACTCAAGCAGGAGACGGCGTACGAAGCAAACCAATCTTTTGTCACACGCAAGAAGATGGTATTTTTCTTCAAATGCGATTAAATATTTCCACAAAATTCAGTTTACTTATTTAAATAATTTTAATGTTCAGTTCCAGAACCGCCTGCCGATATTAAGGCTCTAACTATGTCTTCGGATACCATCGTTGTGGTTTGGAAACCACCACTTGTAAGCAATGGGCCAATAAGCAAATATACACTCTATTCCCGCAATGCAGACGTCATGAGAGACGTAAGTTCATTAATAAATTCAGCGGTTTTTATCGCTGGTCTAATATTATGCTATTTCGGTTTAAATAAAAATTAAATCTAAAATAGAAAGATTTTGGAGCGCTGTATTAAAAATTACCCAAAAATCTTATTTCTAGAAACAAAATTTTTTTGTTTCTAAAATATACAGCCACTATTTTATTTAATAAAATATTGTTTAAAAGTCATAAACATAATATTAGGAAAGATTTCTTGAAATCTCATATAAAGGACAATTGTGTTCTTCAAAGGTTTTACAATATAGTATTATATAACTAAGATAAGATGGTTTATAACTTTAAATTATAAAAAAAAAATGTTTAAAAAATCGCTTCTGAGGAAAAAAATAATACAATCTTGTTGTGATAAGGCATTGAAATTTTTTTTATAAAGCTTTGATAAATAATTAACTAATTATTCAATTCTAATTACAGGATATGACAAAACATATTATAATGTCAGATTCATTATTTTACGAAGTGAGGAATTTGCGGGAAGACAATCGTTATGAATTTTGGCTGACTGCTTCCACCGCCATAGGTGAAGGACAAAGTACAAAAGTGGCTTCACAAATCCCTGGATCAAACGGTAAGATCCTAAGAACTACTCTACTAATAAATCCCAAAATAAATATATCAACGGTCAATCACAATTTAGTTCCGGCAAGAATAGTTGGTTTTGACAAGTCGGTGCAATCAAAATGGAGGGACACAGCGATTCTTCCGTGCCGCTCTCTCGGAAACCCATTTCCGGACAAAGAGTGGCGCTTCGGGTAGACAACCTTATCCGTACAATTTCTAGTAATAGATTAATTTTCAAGCGCTTTTACCTATCTCACATTTGTCACGCTTGATAATTTGTTAACTAACCGTGGATTCCATTCGAAATCATTTTGTTTTTGTTCGGATAAGTCAGGAACCGTTAGTTAAAAGCGAGCGTGTGTTTTGGGAACCAACGGACGGCACATTACATATATCAAATGTTAGAAGTTTAGACGCCGGAAGTTACAGCTGCAAAGTTTCAAACATTCACGGTGAAGATATGATAACATATCAAGTAACTGTTCAAGGTAAACTAATAACGAATAAAAATAAAACATTTAAAAAAAATAATAGTAAATTCCTTTGAATATTAATACGGAGTAATGAATATTGTTTCAGCGCCACCTAGCCCACCGTCCTTGCAAATTATCGCCACTACTACATCATCTATTCATATTCGTTGGACATCACAATCGGAGTCGAAAAATCCTATAGAAGGTATGCAAATAAAATGCAAAACTAAAAAATTTTAAATCATGCAAAACCTCAAAAATTCCCAACAGATTACATTCTGCATTATAAGCGGGATTTTGGCGAATGGGAAAAATTAACCATTAATTCAAGAGCAGAAACGTCGGTTTTAGACAATTTGCATTGCGGAACCAGATACCAATTGTTCTCTACCGCTCGCAATTGGATCGGCGAAGGAGAAGCCAGCGAGGTTATCACTTCTCGAACAAAGGGCTCATGTAACCAACTGCATTTCCATACGTTCTTTAATAATTATCTTAAGTCATTATTTCTCTCGATAAATGTACAGCGCCGGAAGCTCCGCCTAAAGAGAAGACTTTGCGCGAGAACAGTACATATATAACGTTAAATCTGGCCGCGTGGGGCGATGGCGGCTGCCGCATGCTTTATTTTGTAATAGAGTACAAACCTCACGCAAACACCGAATGGGTGTTGGTGTCGAACAACGTCAACACTCAACGGGAACAATACACTATTTTAGATCTTCAACCGGATATGTGGTACGACCTCCGAGTGACTGCTCACAACAGCGCTGGATCCACCGTCGAAGAATACGAATTTTTTACCACGCCCAGTGCCGGAGGTCAGATTTAATCTCCACGAGGCTAAAATTCTAACATTAAGGTAATCCCCAACAAAAATTAATTACGCGCCGTACTATTTTTAGGAACATCGATTAATATGGAAGGCGATTACGAAAATAAAAGCACCGAAGTGGACGACGGTCCTACTCTAGACGTGAATATCGTTTTTCCATTCTTGGCTCTGCTGGTGGTCAGCATCACCGCTGTCATGGCCATATATTGTTTCAGAAAACGCTCGTCACAACGTCATCTCGGTTTGGTCCATTTTAAATCTTCTTAACGCTAATTAATTACTACTAATCACTATTGTTTGACTAGCTGAAGAAAGGGAAGAAGGTGGCAAGGGATTCGAAGCTCATTTCATGAAGGGAGGAGGGAGTGGTGCTGGTGGGAATGGAGGCGGTGGGTCAAAAGGTCAAAGTGGAGGTGGAGATATGGACAAAGGAAGCTTTGCTTGTCTGCTCAACGCTGATAGTACTAACCCCTGCTCCTCAAAAACCATTCATAAAAAAGGTATAGGTGAGTAAGAACTCAATTAAGTCGCTCGAAAATGGGTTACTTTTTTTAAAAGTACATGTACATTCTTTTCAAAAAATTTTTGAAAATCTTTTTTTAAAAATTTTATTAGGTGATGTTCTGCAACCTTACGCCACTTATCGTCTTCCTACGGATTTAAAAGCGGCCAATTTTACAGCGGACGATTGGAATAAGTTTGAAGTTTATGCATCAAGTGGACCATCGGCTGGTTCTCATCCTATGGGCCGTTGCGACCAATCTGAATCCAGTCGAGCGGTACATTTCGAAAGCAACTTTTTATTCAAAATTCAAAAAAAAATAAATTTTCGTCTACAATTATACTTTTTAAAATTTAAGGTTGGATCTGGTTCCGGTTCAGGTTCGGGTAATATTTACCCAATGCTCCAACCTGAAGAAGAACCTGGCCCGTGCCAAGTTCAGTGTCTAGGACCGGATTCTTCCCTCTCAGATGATCAAGGTCAATGAATTATTATTATTGGCCCTACTACTGTATTAATTTTAGTTCAATATGCAGTAGACTACTCATAATTAGTAGCCTACAATTTAATATTAATTTTTGTTTTATTTTTAAATATTTTTAGAATATGCGAGTCCTGTTCGTAGCTCAGAAACTAGTGATTCAAATTCAGGTTCATGTCCAGTAACTAATCATCAACATCATCATCATCACGACATAGGTATTACTCAACTTCACTCAAGCCAAACAAAATTACCTAATTCTAGTAGCCAAATTGATAAATTACGAAAACCGGGAAGAAAAGCTAAAGGTGACCAAAAGTTTCATCAAACTGTTTTTTTTTTTTAAAAATAACAAAATATATTTTATTTTATATTTTGATTAGTTCCTGACCTGATATACAGGCGGCAAGCTGATTGCTACACTCGACCTCTGACCCCGCCCGGAGAAGAAGCCTTAACTTTAACTTCAATCAAAATTCCCAGACCGCAATTAGAGATGTAAGTAATTATTTTTACTTTTAAATTATTTTAACAGGTTTACTAAAAAAATATATTTTTCTTTGCAGCCCAAGCGCGCCCCTAGCGGAAACAACTATCGATAGCACTTTTAGTTTTCTGGATCAAATGGGTTCATCCCAGGAGTCGAGTGATACAGCAAAACAAGAAGATAATGGGGATAAAGACGATTCCAGGAGAAGTTCATCTACGTAACAACAAGTTTCTACGTTGTGTTTCTTTTTTTAAAAAAATAAAATAAAGTTTGTGAAAACAAAGAGACAATCAAACAATTTAAAAAAAAAAAGCCAAAAAAAAAAATAAATAAATAAATAAATAAATAAAAGTTTCCAGAAGACGTGAAACCGATATTAATAAATCAAAACAGAAATTTAAAAAAGACGTGTGTGAAATAAAGTTTAACGGAACAAATTCAAATAAAATTTTTCTCACATTTTTGAATAACGTAGTTTTCTTCGTGACTTTTAGTCTTAAACCGTCGACCTCCAATTTTGCGTTAAAATTCAATAAAATTCCGATCTACGGTTACCATCCTCGCATTCAAAAATCAACAAAAAAAAAAAGAAAATGGAACGAAAAATTGTTAGCATTTTGGCAAATTGGATTGTTTGTTGAGACCGCGGGAGGGAACCACTGCTTTTTTTGACAGCGACGTCAAGTGCAGACAACGGGGCCCCCACCGTGCTTTCACAAAATCCTCTCATTCACAACAAAAATAATCATAAAAAAAATTCTTCGGAAGTAAAAAGCAAAAAACGTTTAAAGAGCTCGAATGCTTACTCAATAACATATTAGATTAATAATAAAAAAATAGAAGAGATATCTATTATTTCCACTCTGTCACTTCAAAAACAGCCGCATTAATTTGCTACCTATCAATGTAATAGCCTACCAATTGAATATCAACCTGTTCTCTACAAATAATTAACGCTCGCTTTAATTAAATGTCATTAACAGAAAATTTAGAGGAAAATACAGAATCATTAATTAGTGACTTCTACATCTTATTAATAATAATTTTTAATATTTATATTTTTCGTTTTATCACTTTCATCCATTAAATTAAAATCCTAAATATTTATATTTAAAAACTACCAAATTAAAAATTTTAAAGGTAGAAAAATTTATCTACCATACAAAATTTATCCACACTTATTTATTGTTAAGTGAGTGTGCCATATCTAAAAATTCGTCACATTTTCTCTATTTATCGGTATATAAAACCAAATAGTTACATGTATTTATACTGTATAACGTAATAAATTACTCTGAACAGTCACTTTTAGATCTGTTCGCGATAAACTTCGGGAACGTTCAATCGAAATGATTCGGGAATGTTTCCTGCCAGGTTGTAAGCATATTAAACTTTAGGACTACATAATACCGGTATTTAAAAACTTTGAAACGTTAATTTAGATTGAGCGCCTTATTAAAAGCAAATTGTAAGCGCAATAGAAATTATTCTAAGTTGGTGTATTTTCCATACCGGTACTTGATTTAAAAAAAAAAAACCATTCTGTGAAACTAGCTAAACACGTTGGTAGTTTTCATTGTTCACACAAATAATGCGTTAACAAATTTTTTAAAAAAAAATGTTCGTTGTTAAAGAATTCAAATTGCATGGTTTATTAAAAAAAAACTAAAACCATAAAAGTGTGCATATGTAAACAAAACTATCAAGCTAAATCATTGAGTGGCAAAAAAAAGGTAGGGATATAGAAAAAAGAAATTTGTCTTACCTTTTCTTCTTCTCCTTCCTTTCCACAAGAGTCAAAGCTGAATCAGTAATGCCGCATGTTGAATAATAAGAAGAATGCTTCATCTTTTGTTGTTCATATTTTTAAGAAGATATTGCTTTTCTTCTTTAGCACTAAGCACTCCGTTGCCAATTCCGCGTTTCACAATAATAATAACTACCCCAAACAATTCCATGCCGATATGTGATAGTTGTTAACCGGATGCTTCAATTATTTTCATTTTGGTCCTATGCACGATAAAAAAAAAATTAATTTATATTAATTTGTAAATAATTACTGACGATTGGCATTAAACAATATCATTTTAAAATTTCGTAAGAGCAACTCCAATTTTCACGATCCTATTTCGCTAAAGAATTTCATCAACTGATTCTCTTAGGAATATTCATACGGTAAATTTAAGGTAAACCTTGAACTAAAATTTAACGTTACAGTAATAAACTTTATTTTAATAAAAAGCTTGCTTGCATAATTTTAAATTGATTAGATACAGTACATCCAGTAATTATTAAAATGGTTATTTAAGCAAACATTTGATGATTATTACTCCGTATAAAATTTGATCATAAATTTGCATTTTGTTTGAGAGAAAGTAAATTGATTTGAGTGACCCATGGCCTTGCGAGCACTGATCGAAGAAATTGGTTTCATTAGCCTTTTCATTTTTGCTCTACATAATTATTTCTTTCAATGCTAATAATCCACTCGTCATTTCTGATTAAATGTCACTCTTAACTCTTGTTAAATCCCACTTTTAAAAAAATTTGAAAACTCATCCAACTTATTTACAAAACTCAAAATAGATGACAACTACATGTACATCCGAGAAAAGGGCAAATATTAAAATCAAATGGACTTTAGATTTAATTATTTTTCGTCTAATTTTTAAATTTGTCCTTGCTTTTAATTACTGAATGCAACAAAAATATAAAAATACTTTACGAAGATTGTAGACTCAAAATCTGCTCTGTACATGTAGCCTACTGCAATTGATTTTTGTCAGCAGTTAAAATTAATAACTTTCTACACTATAGAATATAAGCAACCGCTTTGCAGTCAAATATAAACAAATTTCTAAAAGTAATAATCTCCTAAATATTGACTGATCATCGTTTTACCCAATTCTTAATCCAAATTTAATAGCTAATACTAAAAATGTTATCATTCAAAGCAGCTGCAATATTGTTAGAAAGTAATAAACAGTAAATCAAAAAGTTGACAACAAAATATTTCTCTGCCGCGCATGCGCGATTAATAATTACAGATTGATTTTTGATTATTACTTTCAGAATAAAAGAGTGAGCGGCGTGTATTGAAAAGCGATTGGTTTCGGTTGAATTAACAGTAGATGCATAGGGGCGCTTTAGTCGCCTCAAAATAAACAGTGTTTCCCCTCTCTAATATTAATAATGCGAATAAAGTGGCAACGAATGGTGTCTTTACTCTTTGGCTTTAAGGCCTTTTTATATTAACCCATCCCTCGATCTCCCTCACTCGCTGGTACGAGCATGGTGTAGCGGCCCTATATGTATTTGTATCCCTGGAGTGCGTTTAGCGAAAGAATGATGAAAGTGGGGGATAATATGGAAGTAGGGAGATGGTGCAGCACCCTACAGCCTGTCTTCCTGTCTGCCTTCCTACGTTGTTGACTTTGATCTCAATACAATCTCAATATATTGAAAATTTTAAGCAAAAAGAAATAAATTTATTTGGGATTAACGGTCACGTGACTTAATCGCTCCTCGCTTCCTCTTCGGCTTTTTGTTACTTCCGTGACACGTCAACACTCGGCGGCCATTTTTAATCTGTTCCCCGGGCCTCAACTTAATTTCAATCTTAATATACTGCACCCCAACCATGCCGTATGTGGATGTGTGTGTACACACTGAGCCAACTTATGCTCAGCAACTGCATATGAAATAAAAAGAGGAGCAAAAAAATAATAATAATAAATAAAACTAGAGGCAAAATAGACGAACGCATTTCAGTATACAAAAAACTACGGTAGCTAAAAGAAGTAGGCTAAATAATTCAAAAATAATTTATTTTCCATTTAAAAAAAACATTATACTTAAACTTTCATATAAATGCTTAACAAAATAGAATTTGCGATTATACTTTTTTGCCTGATCTTCTTATGCTTAAGACGTCATTAAAATTGTTTGATAAAACAAAAAAAAATATGAACAAAATTGCGTCTACGGTGATTGCATTTTTTAAATAAATATTGTTACTTATGACTTCTTTGTAACTATAGGAATATTTTAACTTTTCATTTTAACTTGTTAAAACAAACATAAAAAATCAAATTCTTACGTCATGAGAAGCATAAGAACGAGCAAAAAAGCTTAACCGCAGACCTCTCTATCGCTCATACCCAAACAACTTAATACTGTATATTATTTGTCTGTTTGTGACCTGCAGCGTTTAGAAATTAAATCTACGAGCATTAAAAAAGAAAACAGAATACTGTACACAGTATGCGTTTAAAAAAATTTAAAAAAAAAAATATTCAAAATAAAACGATTTATTTTTAATATTACACTTCAATTTGTTTTAACTGATTTAATATTTAAAACAGCTTTGCATTAAATGTAGACGTTTCTACTTTGACTTATTTTTGGGTTTTCAATTAAAAAAAATTAAAGAATAAAAATGTAAAACTAAAATCAATTTTCGTACTACAGTACATTATTATGATTAAGTAAATTCATATAAAAAACAGTAGAACTCCGTTATAACGACACCAAAAGGAAAAACTGTCAGATTCCTTCAATACTACAGCCATAATACTTACATACTGTACGAGTATAATTAGCTTATACAATAATAGGCATCCATTTATAGTACCGGTAACCATTATTTCTACATTACATTTTATTTTTAGATACAGTTTTGCAGTTTTTTTTAGAATAAAAACAAAATATAAGTCCTTAAAATGTGATCTAATATTGCAAAAATCTAATAAAAAAAAAAGGTAACGTTCTGCTTTTATTTGTCACTATACCCGAGATTGTTTGAGGTAATAGACGTAACAAAGTTTTTTTTTTTATGAAAGTAATACATTTTAATTGCGACGAGACTCACGAAAAATGACCTTCCATACTAGGTGACGTTATATCCGAGATCGTTATAACCAAATTCTACTGTAGTTAAATAATCGCAAGATCACCAAAGTCTGTATTTCCGAAAATCCAATATTCCTTAAGTAAAAATTTCCGAAATTCCTATTTGACTTTTATTACTCGTACATACTCGCATAATGGTACTGTACAGTATTTTATTTTTAGATTATGGTAATACAGTACATGTACATGTATAAACTTTAAAAAATTTGTCCTGCATACATGATAGCTATAGAAATGTTGAAAGCTCCAAAAAATTGACTAAAGCTAAGAAAAAAATATTTAAGAAAATAACCAACATAAAAAATTAAACTACCGGAGTAGTAGATTTGAGATTGTCGTACGGTTAAATGCGCGTGCGCAGTGATTCTATTGTATAGGTTGTACACGATGAACAATGGATTCATCAAAATGGAGATTATAGCTCCCTCTAGCTTCTCTTCTCTCGTACACTTATTATTATATTTAATTCGCCATCTATTTGCTCTCTCTTTCCTCGGCTCCACCGGAAATGGAACCATTGGGCCATGTTGATACAAAAGTGGTAGAACTATCCTTAGGCTATCTTACTTCATTTTACTTAGCTGCCTGCTTCATAAACTCAACTATTAAATTGCACGTGTACCGGCGACGTTGCCAATGCTTGTAGCTGCCGCCGTTTCCGTCCGCCGTCATTAACGACGATCACTCTCGCAACTTAATTGAGACTAATTAAAGCAGATTAAATCTTCGTCAATCAATTAGTCAGAAGAGAAAGCCAAACTACTTCCGGTTTCATCAATGACTATAATTTTCTGCTTTCCAATTTTTTTTCCCCCTCCGATAGACGATTCTTTTGATTACAACCATCTTTTATTTAAATCACGTCTTCTCAAAAAATGAAACGTGACCATCGTATGCATCAATTTGCAAAAAGAAATAAAATAAAGAGAGAATAAAAAATGTTAAATAAATCAATAAACCGTGCTTAGAAAATTTTTAAATATTATATTTAATTAATTTATAATAATTTTATAAATTCAAAGACTTACAGCAATCAGCGTACGGCTTCATGTTTTCACTTTTCGAGTTAATAAGTGTGCTTTATAGATAAATACTTTCTGCTTGAGGTATAATAGAAAACCATCTGCACAATACTTTTATATTTACTGCATTTATTGATCTCTTAAAAGAGCATTTTTGGATCCAGGCTGGAAACCAGGCTGGTCCTAATTTTAAATGTCCACCCTTATAAGTGACATTTTTACATTCAAATTTTATTTATACACGTTTTAATATACAGTAATATAAAACTAAGTGGAGAAAACAAGTTGAGTTTATGTTTAAAAAAAATGAGTTCTAAAAATGTTTTTTTTTTTTTTTTCAGTTTCTCAAAATTTCTCAAAAAAAGTTCACTTATTGCAACAAACTCTTCAATTTTTGCTTTCATAATTATAAAATGCCACCCGGTATTGTTATTTTTTTGTTTGTTTGTTTTAAATTTTAATTAAAAAAAAGTATCTTTTTTAAAAACTAATTTATCAAATTTAATTTTAGCCTACTATTAAAAAATATAGCCTATCTAGATTTAATATACTGTAGCTACTTTATAGAATGGAAAACTCAAATTAAGCAAATAAATAAACAATTTTTAACTTTTTTAAAAATAATATTCAAATGCTTTAATAAAGAATAAAATTAATTTTTGTACGCCCTTAGGATTTATTTACTACATTTCAAGCTTTAATTAATAAACTATTTAATTTTTTTTTTTTTAATTTTAATTTAAATTTAAATTTCGAAAATGAAATTTGTATTTAAAAAAACTTGAATAACGGTGAGATTGTAAGAAGAAAGTTAAAGAAAACAAAAAAAGAAAAAATAAAAGCAATTTTCCAGTTAAGTATTTTCGTTAGTGTTGAGTTGTATGAAAGCCCCCTCTAGCGGCAAAATAACGTGTCACCAATAGGAGACGCCGGAGTGTTACGAACCCCCTCACTGCCTTCCCTCTCCTCCTCCTCCCTCAGTCAACATACAGATGATTATGACATGGGTTCAATCCAAACGAGCATTATAATTGCTTTAATAGCGAATTAAATCATTTTGCTAGGTGACCGTCGCTCCGAGCGCACACAACCATATTTATCTTCTGACGCCATCTACTTTTTTTTTTCTTCCATCTTCCGCCTCACCACCCGCGCCTACTCAGTCCCACAGCCCCAACTCGACCGAATGCGACACCGGGTGCCGACACACAACATAACCGGCGAACATCGTAATCATCCCCCTTGCCCTGCCTGCCAAACCAAAAACTTTCAAACACTTTTTCCTTCGACCTCGCGTGTCACCACGCATCAACTTTAATTACAACTACCGGTGCTAAAAAAAATTTTTTTAATTAAAAATGCAGTCGAAATGCATTGGAAGTGAAGTGTCGTTAACGAAAACAAATAAAGCTTCGTTTTACACCATCGAAGGGATTTTAAGTGGAACTCAAGACTCGAATAAAAACGTCAAAGCCAAATTAATTAATCCAAAAATTAATAAACGCAATTTGTTTCACGCTCAAATCCTGCACGGATATCAGTCACCCAACCAAAAATTTAAAGGTAAATAGCACTTAATTAATATATTTTTCAGTAAATATAATTTTGTTTTTTCCAATTTGTGAGTCAAAAACGTTTTACTTTATTTTTTTTTTATTTTTTTTTAATAATAAATTTATGCTAAACTCTATTTCTTAGATGAAGATGAAGACCATAAGTGTTTAAACGATTGTCAAAGTTTGCGTGATGATTTGAGCGAAGATGAAGTAATGGCAGTGCGAAAGGGCCGAACGGATGAAGATGCGGGAGAAGACGCGTCTTCGACGGCAGCGATGGAGGGAGGCGACGAAGACGAGGATTTTCTTCGGAATAAGCCGCGGAAAATTCGTCGAAGTCGGACAACTTTTACCACCTTTCAATTACATCAGTTAGAAAGGGCTTTCGAGAAGACTCAGTACCCGGATGTTTTCACCAGAGAAGAATTGGCCCTAAGACTCGAATTGAGCGAAGCACGTGTACAGGTAATGCAACTTTGATTTTTAATTTCAACTAGTCGCATAAATAATCCCCCATAATGTATTTTTTTTTTTTTGGATAAGTATAGCAATTAAATTCAATAATTCGCTGAAATAATAACTTGCGTCTGTTCGATTCAAGTATCTTAAGCCACTTATCTTTAACTTATTACCGAAATTATTAATAACTGTATAGTAGAAACAAAATTTTAAATACATTCTTTTATTGATTTATTTATGTTTTTTTTTTCTCAATCTCTCTCGAATTAAATCCCTTTTTATAAATAATCTACGGTCCAATTAATGACGGATCATCAAAAACAAAAAAGTCGATCTTGATATTGGTTTCCTAGGTCACAAATTCTCCACTCGAAGTTTTTCAACCCACAGTTTTACCAGTTATTATTATACCCATATTGAAAATTTCGTCTTAAAATAAAATCATTAGCGTGTATTTATTTTTAAATAATCGTTAAGTTAGGAAGGAAAAGAAAACTTTTAAGGGAGAAAATAGTGACGTCATAATGGCTGTCGATATCTCCTCAATTAGGTTTACCATAATAATTGAATGTATAAAAAAAGCCCTATCGACGATGGAGCATGCGCCGTTCCCTAATCGATGGAGGAAATAAATTGCTTAAAAGATAATTGATTTTTTTTTCTTCTTCCCTTTTTAATTCATAAATAACAAAAGCGCCTTTTGACGATACGTGCAGACGACGCGTGCGACCTATCAATTATCAAGCAATAGCGGTGTGGTAGTAGTAGTAGTAGAAGCAGTAAACTGCGAATAAAAAACGACACCCTCCCTACCACCACCCATCTAGCTCCCTTATGTGCATTCAATTTGCTTCATTTTACACTGTATTAAGGATAGATGGTAGTGACAGACGCATGCGCACCACACGTTTGATCCAGCGATAATACACTTTCTATTAAAATCTCTAAAAACTGAAGAGAGCGCTAATGTAATAAAAACTTTTTTTTATTTATTCTTTTCTTCATTTTAATGTTAAGCCTTAAAACACAACCTGCTTTCAGCATAGGGCTTTAACATGTTATCTGATTCATTTATGAAATCCTACTTCAAAATTATTCTACATTTTAAAACGAAAAATTAAATTATTTATTGAATCAATACAGTGTGTTTTTTTAAATTAATTTTTTATGAAATTGAAAAGTACCGGTACCGTACATTTTTTAATAATTATGGCAATTTAATTTAATACAAAATTTAATTTTTTCATAAAATTAAATTTCAGAATTTAATTCTTTCAATAAAAAAAATTGCATACAATACTGTATAATGAATGCCCGGTAATGTTTAATTATTATTAAAATTTTTTCTTTTTTTCAATTAATTTTTAGGAAACTGAAAAGTTGAAAAATGCATTTTTAATAATCACTAAATTGAATCTAATACAAAATTTAATTTTTTTCGCTTATTTAATTGCAAAATTTACTTCTTTTAATAAAAAAAATATATATATGATGAATAATATTTAATTACCGGTACCGGTTTTATTAAAAAAAATGTTTTTTTTTAGTACATGTACAAAAAAGAAAGTTCTCATATAAAATGAATCAAATTATCTCAAAATTGTGTAATACATGTATTAGGATAATACGAACGCTATTACTGGCTCCATTAGTTTCGTTTTTAAGATATTCCTCTGTATAATATGCGTAACTAAATCCACAATACAAGTATGATAAAATATCATAATTAGTAACCTAATGTTCCGCTAGACAGAGCTTGAATCGTTTTCCCGTCTCCATTAAAAAAACATAAATAAATTGACCTCTCACCATAAAGAAATCCATGGTCAATTACCGCTAACATAATAAAAGTGGAATATATAAGTAGAAGCCCCAGTACTACAGCCGGCATTCTCTTCTCTTCTCGTGCCGAGCACACGTGGCCCAATTGTTAAAAAAAAAATAAAGGACCCATCAACTACATCTGCTTAAATACACATGAAAAGAGAAAATAGTTGATTTGATCCTATTAGGATTAATTAGAATGATGATAAAAGCTTCACTTTGCCTCGCACCCGCCCACCCCCCATTCTACTTAGGCGCATGCATACGGTTTCGATAAATGACCTTTGAACTCAACGAAACGAATTGCATCTATTATTATAGAGCCATTATGATTAAAATTAGTATTATTATTAGCGGCAATTTGCTTAAAATATCCATCTCCAGCACTTCTCCATCCGGAATCCGTCCTCGCCCCCCTCCCCTCCACCGCACCAACCCTCTTCGGCCTTTAAAGCAAAGCGTCTCAATCATTCGAATTCATCTTTGAATAAAAAGAAATAAAAGCCATTTACTTAATTCTCTTCAACTTCCAGGTTTCCCATTAGGCGCCCTACCTCTTCTTCGCCATCCCAAACTCCCCTCCCTTCCCTTTCCATGCACCCCCTTCCTTCTGCGTCCCTTTTATATTCGGTAATTGCCTCGCTCCTTTACCAAAATGGAAGACCAATTTGGCGCCAATTTTCAGCTAATTCTAATGCCATTGTCAAATTTATTCTTCACCCACCCACTCACTCATTCCCTCCACCTCCAGCATTTTAACTCACGTCACTCTAACCCTCCATTTTCATTTCTTCACCGCTACTTAAACAATTTAGATTTTTTTTTTAAAGAAAATAAAAGATGGCAAAAAAGTAGTATGTAGTACGAAATAAATGCTCAAATCAAAATCATTAATTCTGAGTTTCCTCAAATAATAATAATTTATGTTGCAAAACCTCTTATAAAACCTGCCACCGGTATTCATCTCAGAAATAGTATGCGAATCAAATTACAGTACTGTACGTGTATTGCTAAGTCTGCTTTTGAATCCTTATGATTATTTGCCTTGGTTTTTAAATTGTAAAAATTACAATGATTCAGTGAACAGTATTTTGCCTTAATTTTTTTTTTCTAATACCTAATTTGCGTACACAAAAAAAATTTAAAAAGTATTTAAAAAAGTAAATAAATAAAAAAAAAATTCATATGTCCAGTGTTTCTTCGATTTACCCTTTTTGTAAATTTAAGTTCATGCACCTTAGGCAAAATGCATAATAATTATTGATGTTACGAATAGCATTTAATATCATATGATAAGTAATTCCACCATAAAAGAATGCAAGAAGTTGTTACAGTGCCTGCGGCAAATTTACGATTATTTGAATTATTTAATAAAAATTATAACGCCATTTTTCCACTCGATATTATGTCACTTCAAGATAAGGAGTTTTAACGGCCACTCCTTCTTATAAGAAAGAGCATTCCTATACTGTACTATAAAAGTATCCTATACTGTGTTAAGAACTTAAGATTCACGACATAAGAAGTACAGAAACGAGCAAAAACCTTTTGTCGCAAATCCTCTATTGAAACGTAAATTGTCATAATCGAGTCAAATCTTTAAGATTTATCAAAATAAATAACGTTTACTTATAATATACTTAGCACCCAAAGAATGCTTAATCCGTATAATATTATAGTACTGTACTAACAACTAACGCTTTATTTTTATAATTATTTTTAGGTTTGGTTCCAAAACCGACGAGCCAAATGGCGAAAACGTGAAAAAAGTCTTGGTCGCAGTGATAGTCCTCCATTTTTCCACCCTCACCTGCACTTGAGCGCAGAATCAGCATTAGGCAAACTCAGCTCGCGTTACAATCCCCTTACGACGTCACACGCCAGTCGTCTCATCTCCACCGACATGCTCTACAATTTCCACCCCGGAGTGGGAGGAGCCAACGTCTTTCCGCCATCTATCAACCTAAGTCACGTGTTCGCCGGTCTTCACCACCACCACCACCATCAGCCGCAGTCGGCGCCCTCCCCGGCCACTACCACCACCACCTCTTCTTCCTCCAGGCTGTGGTCAAGCGCCGGACAGACGCACCGGCCGCCCATTCACCTGCCCAACTTTTTCTCAAACTGTTTGTTGAACGGCGCGGCTGCAGCAGCAGCGGCAGCTCTTTCCTCCGTTTCCGGTCTGGGGATGAGCAACGGGGCTCCAGCTTCCGTTTCTTCGCCTTCCTCCAATTCCTCTTCAAATACCACTTCGCCCTATTTGCCCAAAGACGAAGATACAGTCAACGCCGGTAGCGGAAATAAAGTTGATTTGAAGAAATCTAGCATCGACTCGCTTCGGCTCAAAGCAAAAGAGCATTCGGCGCTCATAGAAAAAAAGTTGAACGGTACTAAAAACTAAACTTTCTCCCCTTTTGAAAAAACACCCCCATACAAAGTCACCATCTACCACAGATCCTTCAATGTTGTACTCGTGTATTGACTAGTTTTTATTATTTATATTTATCGCTGTACTTGCGCACGTTTAAAACAAAAATTTATATTAAATTATTCGTCGTTTAGGTTCATTAAATTATTTATTAAATTTTAAATCCAAATAATCTGTTTATTTAATTTGTTGATTTTGCGTAACTCTACTACACAATAATTACCATACGTCATTATGTACAGGTTACATGTCTACATTATAATATTACGGTATTTCAAATCCAATACTTTCGTAAAAACACTTTTTAGATTATTATTTTTGCTATTTTAAGAAATGGGTGGCTTATTTTTTATGATTCTTAGCAATAATCACCATCCAAACGAATTTATAAAATAATATTGCACATAATAATTTGACATTTATTTTCATACACTACATAATGCAATCTATATTAATAATAATCGCCGTTAAATTTAAAAGTATTTTTAATTTTGAACTTATAAGGCAATTTATTCCGTTAGCATTATCGCATTACCTTCTAATTGGAAAACTTTTACAATTTTAATTGAGTAAACTATCTCAGCAGTTTAGAGCTTTCATTTTATTTTAATTAGCAAAATAAAAATTATTATTATGCCTGTGAATAAATTTTTTTTGATTATTTACATTATGTATACAGTACATCGCCAGTTGTAGAAATATGCTTCAATATGAATCATTTTTTAAAAATAATAAAATAAAAAGTTAAGCTTAACATGTTTATAGAAATGTTCGATATAAAGTCAAATATTATACTCCGAGTATTTCATAATTTTTTTAAAAAAATATGACAACAAAATTTTCAAAAACAAATTTCCGTAGATATTTTTTTCTTTGTCAGATTAAGATTTAAGAAAATTTCAGAATAAAAAAAACAATATTTTAATAATTTATTGACGCTTATTCCTCATAAAATTCCTTACAAATTTTGAGAGTTTTTTCAATTTAATAAACTGTTTTTAGAACAGTAAATTAAACATTTTAACAACTTATTCATAATTATCTTACGAGTAGAATGCTATAATTTTGCGATTTAAATACAGTCACTATTTCGTATTTTTACATCTTTAAGATAAAAACTTTCTTTGCCAGTAACCACTAACTTGTTAAAATGTAACTTCGGATGTTTAAGTAATAATAATTTTTCATTAAAGCCGTTATTTGCTAAGCTAAAGAAAGTCTGTACTTGTAGTCCACCATTTAATGATTTTGTAGTTATACATATTCGTAGCTATACAAAAACTTACAACCTTAATAACAGCTACTATTCTTAAGCAAAGAGAACCTATAAAGTAAAATTAACAGTAGGAGAGCCACAAATTGAATGGTCAACTCAACAGCCATTGTTATGACATTACAGCTTGACAGTCAATTTTAAATGAAGCGCAATTAGTTTAGTGTATTAGTAGCAGAGATTGAATACGCTGCGCTTGTCGACTAATTAATTAATTCTTTAATTGATTTCCACACCAAAAGTCCAGTGGGAACGCGTTAATCGGCTTAAATCCGTCTAATCAACTCGAAATCTTTCCAACCAACTCTCCAAACGTCACTCGAAATAAACGGAAAAGCGTGTTAAGACGGTTATTAAGGCCGCGCGATGGGTAAGGGCATTCAGGCAAGCAAACGGGATAGAAATTGTAATGGGTTTGTAGGGTGAGAAGGAGGTTGGATTCTTCAGGTAAAAAACCACGGGAGACTTTTACACGCACCTCAAGATAAGCCAAAGGAAAATTCACTTAATTCTAATCAAATTGTAAATGTGAAGAGTGCGTGTGGAAACGCACCCCACAAACGCCCATTTCCTCCCTCTTAATCCGAAACGGACCGAAAGGCCCTTCGACGATTCAGCTTCTGAATCCTGCTTGCCTGCTGTTGGACAAAAGGTGAAAGGACATAAGTAAAATTAGCCTCATACGCGCTGTTAGTTAAAACCAGTCTGATTATTATCCTATAATAACAAATGAGTTAACCTATTGAGGCTGAGACCTCGTGTGGAAAGACCGGACAAGTCCTCGCTTCAATGAGCACCACTCATTTTAAATCTTTCACTCGCTCCCCTCTCACTCACTCCTTCCTTTTCATTTATTGAAAATCTCCCTCATTCAAATCTTAAATAAACAAATCCGTCCCACCTACTCACTCCATCTCAATTCATCATTTTTTTTTTATTATCATTATTATCTTCGTGAGTTCAGTTCTTTTCTGACATTTTCATTTCGATTTGTGATTTTATAATTCCCGCACTTAACTCGCATGTTTTCACGTTTAACATCTCAATGAAACATGTTGAATTTCAATGATAACCGTTTGTCGTAGTCTACAGTTCATAAAGAGATAAAAATCTATTGAGAACAATTAGAAAAACATACAGTTGTTAAACTAAGAAATTTTATAAGCTGGCTATCTAAACTCCAGTATCAAAATCTTTCCTGTGTGATACAAATTCAACGAATATTCTGTATGTTGCTGAACTAAAAAAGTTTATAATCTCGCTATTTAAAATACGGAAACCCTTACCGTATACTGTAATAGAAAAGCGAAAGTAACAATGTTCAAAAACGCATTTCAGTTTAGAATATTCAAAGTATTAGCTGACAAGAATAGCTTGGTGAATAAAACATTCGGAGAATTAAAATATGGATATTTAAGCCATGTAAACCGTGAATTAATTTTTTAAACGAGATATACGAGTATCAATTTATTTTTTTTAAAAAAAGCTGCTAGTTTTAATACTGCCTTAATACAGTACCTTAATACAAATCTTATTTTGATGCATGTCATAAATTATCGTCGATGCAAAATCGAAGTGGCGTACATGTATCTGCAAAAATTACTTGCAAAGCCAAAACACGACTTCTCTGCAATTATTTTATAAAATTAAAGTTTATTTAGCCTACATTCATTTGATTAAACAAAGTTAAATAAACTTTAACCTCATAAATACAACTATAATTGCAGATACGTTGTTTCGTCTTAGCAAGTAATTTCATAATTATACGCTTTTTTTTTTATCTAGCCATAGCCGTTTTAGTTCAAGCTCAAATCGAAAGAACTGATGTTCAGCATTAGATAGGCTGAAATCGTTATTCCGGTTATTGTAATTTGTCATTTTGCGCTTTAAAATAAAAAAAAATAAATAAAATACATTGTGTACTGTACAGTATTCTAATGTTGCATTGGGAAACTAAACATGAAAATAAAAGTAAGAATGTGCCTTCAAGTTTCAGGCAAAAAATAAAAAACATTGTGGTTGAGCTGGGTGATTATCGTCATTTTAAAACCACAATATGTTTAAATAAAAGGAATTAAAAATTCAACAGTTTTAATGTGAAAATGTGATCTGTCGGCAGTCTCTTATCGTTATCCGTTGCTGTCTGCACGAGTATGAACGTGACTTTTCTACGTGTAACATCAATCAATATTAATGTTGTCGCTCTAGTCACATGTAACGTTGACATAACAAATTTAATATCATTTTCTGTTCAATCCATTATCAAATTGAGTACATCGAGTAATGAAAAATCTATACTATCAGCCGATTATTAATATTAAAAATTATCAATAAATTATTTAATCATGTACGGAGCTGCGAATATATCAATATTTGAGAATGCATCTAATCAACTGCTAGCGATACAGCGTCATTCCGAGTGGATGAAGTCATGATAAGAAGAGAGAAAAAAAAAGAGTGATGGGGAAGTAAAAACACTAATCAATGAAGATTTTTAATGTATTTATCAAATTCAATTTCTCATTTAACCATTAACTAACTTAATCACGAAATAGAAATATTACGAGGAAAAAGAGAGAATAAAAAATAATATGAGACGCGAGTGACGTCACTTCGACGGCGACCAATCATTTCATTAAGTATTTAATCAAATCAAATGAGTAAGCGAATGAGAAAGATTAAAATCAAATTAATATATCGAAATATCGATGAGGCGTGAAACCCCGCATCCGGAACCCCCCTTTCCCCTCCCCCACCTACTCTCTCCATCCCTTCAGCCCCCAACATACACACTTGATTCCCTCTCAGCGAATGTGTGCTTTTCAGCGCGTGACGTCATTAGTTATTCACGCCACGACGACGACGCTTTTAATTTCATCAGAACACACGGCGTTGAAATCGCTGAAGGCGTCAAAGCACAAAACGGAAATCACGTGATAATTATCCAAATTTAATAAGCGCCCGAACTCGCTGATAGAGGCCGCTGTACATTAAAAAAATAACAAACCGGTTAATGAGAAATTTAACGTTGTCTGTTACCATCTACCATCTCCAAACAAATAAATAAAAAAAATCTGCAGCGTAACATGCATCACGCTCTACTCTACCCGCTCCCACCCAAAAAAAAAAGTTTTTTTATTATTTTTATTATTGTTATTTGTATTCGATGAAAAGAAGAAATTAATCTATTCGATGTGTCAATATTTGTAAGTAAATAATAAGAGGAGCGTCTCACGTTATATGAACGTTGCACCAGAGCAAAAAGAAAAAAATAAATAAACTGCACCGGTATATTATAATAATAAAAGGATGTTTTATCAAAATCGGAATTAAAAACAAATATTAAAGAAAAAAAGAAAAAAAAATAAAGTTATTGATTCAGCAATTTAATGGCGATTAACAACTCTGAGCCATACTTTGTGCCTTCGATGCTAAGTGCCACTTGTGACATTTTATATTAAATCACGTAATTAAAATATATATTTGATGCTCTGCAATAACAAAAAAATTTGCAAAAGCTTTTCCAGAGGGCTTTTTGAGTAGGGGAAAATCTTTTTTTTTTTTTTTAATATACGAGTATAATCTACTTTTAATTACAATTTTAATAACTCGCACCATTTTAGCGGTTCCCGGAAAATAATTAAATTTACTGATAATGCAATTAAAATGCCGGGCAAAGCCTGAACTTCGAAATTGGAGATAGAATCGTATTTAGGGTCTCAATAAAACAAAAATAATTAAAAACTCGAAACGGAAGATAGTGCCATAATATTTATGGTATGCCGCGGAAAATTACGCCGTTATTTTGTCGGTATAATTGTCTCTTGGTATAAGAACATCTTGCTGCCAGTAGTTTTTGTTTGCAGATTATAAGCAAAACAAATGTTCTAGAAATATTTTATTAAGATTTCGGTACAAATTAATTGTGTTCATTATTTCGAAGACAAGTCTTTAAATCTGGTTACGAGTTACAAAAAAGTAGGCTAACCAAAATATTTTTTTGACTTCTCCAACCTGTTACACACATCAGTCGTTGTGCTTGTTTAGAAAAAAAAGAGTTAGGAAGCTTTAATGTGTTCACTGTTTAAAACAATGAACACATTGAACGGAAGAAACGAACCGCTTAACAAATTAATATCATTAACAAAATAATATTAACGATAATATTAAGGATTTAAAAGCTGTACTAATTAAATATTGACATTCGCGGATAATTCAAAAGTGACCGAAAAAAGACACAAATCAACATGATAATGTTATTGATCAATTTTAAATTACCGTCGGGGGCTTACACATGCAATAATTTATGACTTGATAAGTCAATAAATATTCGTTTTCTGTACTTACAACTTACAAGTACAGTATAGTATGTTGGTTAATTTTGCACATAAAATCTGTCAACTGTTTTTGCTTTATTGAATTAAATTACCTCAAAAAAATGCAAAAAGATAAGAAAGAGAAAAAAAGGGAGGGGGGGGGGGGGGGGGACCC
>JAQGAZ010000658.1:0-50506 GCA_034692225.1 Polydesmus complanatus
TATTAACGCAGCCCCAGAAACGAAGAAAAATGAGTAAAAAACACGGATCAAAATCTCGGACAGACAGTTTTTTTCAGGGACGCAAACCGTGATTTCTGCATTTATCGTGACGTAATAATTCCCAGGACTCAACATTTGATCATAAAAAGTGTCCATCACGCTACCATTCCGTAATGTTACGTAAGTCATATGCGAAACTTGTCGCTTAGTTTCGCAGTTTAAAAAAGATTCAGTCAACGGAACGCACGCGAGTACCCACTCGGTGTAATTAACGATATAAACCGGATTTATAATGGTAAAATTTGCTTCTAGCAGCGTAACGGATCCATCGCCATTCACGCGATAGTCGCCGCCATAGAGAACCATTACGTTGCAGCGAGGTATCGCAGTGAATAGGAACTGTTTCGTCACACTTTCAGCGCACGTCACTGCCCTTTCCTTCTCATCAATGTAAAAGTCTCCGAGAAACGCCGTCACGTTCCTTTCCGACACCTCCAACGAAATTCCGTTAACTATCTCATAACTTCCCAACGGAGTGGTTACGACGTCGCATTGAAGCAACTGCGGCGACGATGGGTAACACAGCGTGACGCTATCCGCCGTTATATTAAATACATTTTTTGGTGATATTTGCATTAAATGCGGGGCTATTGAAACAAAACCGCTAGACGTGACGTTGTATCGATCTCTTTTTAAAGTGACGTTATAACAGGGCGGTATTAGCCAATCTTTGGATGGTAAACTGTCACCCGCTAACATGGACAAAACATTCGACGAGGAGTTGTAACTTAAACTTACACTTTTCAACGCTTCGTAATTGCAGTAAATATTGGAGACGATTTGTTGCGACACCGGGCACGGAGTGAAACAAGAAGTTTCATCCTCGCTCAAGTACCAACCGTAGAGACAGTTTCTTGTAGTTTTTACGTCGCCAATTAAAAAAATTGTAACCGTTAATAAGCATATATTAATATTCATGATGAAAAATGTTTGGAACCGCACTCTTTGAGCACTCGTTTCTTACGAATTTTATCTGATAGAATCTTTCACTTGTTAAGAAAAAGAGTAGAATTGGTGCCAAGTTAACTTATCGAAATGAAATATTTTATTGTATCTTGCCAAGTAATTAAATATGACAAGTTGATTACTCGAAGCTAATGTTCGTGCCAACATTTATTTAAAAAAAAATTAATTGGCTTTAAAAAATGAATTTTTATCGAAATTAATGGTGAAATATCTATTTATTAATACGAGAAAACATGCAGTAAATTCTTGCAATCTGCACAACATGTAAATAGGCCTACAGTAGGGGTACAGGCTCCAATTCTTAGATTTATTGTACATGTATTACTGTATTCTGTAATAGGCTATTATTGTAAGTAAAATAGTAAATTTACAGTTCTGTAATAATTTTTGATTAGGTTAAATTGGTTCGACCTTGATTTAATTTGGGAGGTGAAAATGTAAACATCAATGAAATAATATTATCAACCTGGTTAATTGTAGATCTTGGCACGCCTCCATATCACATAATTTTCCTTTAACTTACTAGTACAAATTATTTCAACATTCTTAAACTTAAAATTTTTCTATAATAAAAATATTATTACCGGTATTGATATTTTTGCAAAACAAATTCTTAAATTTTGAAATATTACGGTAATTCAAAAACTATTATGCAATTTTGGTTATGGACTAAAATGAACGTTTGTTTTAAAAATAATAATTAAAACTAAGACTGTACCATTACACTGTTCAATGAAAAATTAATCTTATTTTTATAGTTTTCAAATCTTAAGTTTGTCAGTTTCCGTGGTGTAGCGGTTATCACACCTGTCTAACACACAGGTGGTCCCCGGTTCGATCCCGGGCGGAAACACATTTTTTTAAATAATTTTTAATTTTCTTAGTGAAAATTTTTATTTACGTTTGAAAACTAAGCGTTATGACGAGGGGCGGGTGTGCGCTCTCGCTTTTTCGAGCCTGCTCCCTTCCACTCAAAAGATCAAAACCTCGGTACCCAGTATTTCGTAGGAAAAGCCATACCGCTAATTCAATTTTATTTGGAAGGTTCGACCTCTAAAATATCGAAGTTTTAATAGCAAAAACTCAGCGTTTTTTAATCCAGAGGAGGATCCATCACAAGTTTGGATTAAATTATGTCGCGTGAACTACTGCAATCAAGTGGATAAGTCGCGCACCAGCTGTTGCAACACTTCTCAATCAAAACGGCAAGCTTTATATCAAATTTTCCATCAATTTAATTATCCTTGATAAATCCAAACTTAAGAATATTGGCGACGCTAATTATTATTGTTTTTTAAAATAAATTAATGGTAGATTCCTATTTCTAAATCTTCAATAATTATATCGACGTGTCAATTCTAACGTGCGCTTATACAGAATACTGTAGTTTCTTCCTACCAGGGACGAGACATTCCACAAATCTACATTCTCATACATTTTCTTAGAAGAATACGCAAATTGATAAATCAACTGGAAAATCAACTAAGAATTCAATTTCAAGTCCCCATAAAACATAGCTCGATAATCTATGTAACTTACAGTATTTCAAGTCGAAGCGCATATATATTATGTAATTAATAATAATTTGGCACTTACCTATAAAGTAGGCTAGTCGCTTCGGATTGCTAGGATATTTGTATGTACGGAATATCGTTGTTTTCCACTGTTAAAATCATATCGCTGGACGTTTCATCGAGAAATAATTTTTCCATGACTTTTTGACAAACAACACGACGCGTGTACGTGGACTGACGCCATGCCTATGCCCGTACAATGTAGACTATTAGTATTACCCGACTTTTCACAGGGTTTATCCATTGATTCTTTAGATCCTGATATTTGAAGAATTTAATAACTAACTAAACACAACTTTAAAATTATCGCGAAGTATTTGTATACTCACTCACGGTCAATAAATTAACATTGCAGCCAGGTGAACACGAACAAATTAAGCGTTTCAGAGGGACCTCCGACATATTATTGGTGCCAAAGACAATTTCACACAAATGGGAATACGACAAAGGGTTCACAAAAAAGGATTCACCGTAGCAAATGCACTCTTTGTCGTACCCCTATTTGTCGGTACAATTTTGTTTGGTACCGATATGTTGCTACTCCGTTTCAGAGATTGGCAAAGAACTATACTGTACAGCAATGGCGGATGGTATCGCTTTTTCTTGAACGATGTATCGATGTTTTTGACCCTACTTCGATAAAACGATGTTAAAAAGAAAATAGTTACTAATAAATAACATTAGAAACAAGAAAATAGTGGGAAAAAATTAAAAATTTAACCTTTTTTTTTTATTATTATTTTATTTGCTTAATTAAAAGAAAAATTATTTTCCAGCAAATAATAAATCGAAACGTTAAAACGATACATCGAAAAAGCTTTCGATACATTATATATCGATATTTTTTGGAGGATGACTTGCGATTAGCCTCGCGCTTTTTCTTTCTGACAGATTGCTAATTCGTGAAAATGTGCTATTAATTAATATAGATAAACCAACTATAAGTGCTGTTCAAAGTTGAATTCAAACTTCTGTGAATGTTAACGATCGTTCTTCACCTACTGTGCCACTAGAAATTTCAGGAATAGACGTGTACTGGTAACTATACTGGTTTCATGTTTTACATCACACTCCCAAAGTTATGGCGACTTCAACTACGCACTTTGCTAGGCGTCAATATTTATTTACTGGGCCTCACGTACCAACAATTCGAATGAATCTACGAAGGCAAAAGACGAAAGCATATTTATACGATTATTTAGTTGAGAATAAAAAAAAAACTAGAAGCTGTGATACATTAAAATAAACGATTACGAATGCCACTCCCTGACAATCCGGGATCTGAAGAGCTCGGAGAACGATGTGCAGTCAACAGAACCAGACTCCACCAAATTGGTAAAGTTGGTTTTTTTAATTACCGGTACTAATTTTCCCCCCAAAAAGTTTTGTTATTTTTAATATTTTAATCATTTTATTAATGAAGTGCTTCTTTTTTTTTAGCGCCTTTATTCGATTATGACGTGTTCGCGTGGGTCTACATCACGACGACTTCAATAGCCGGGATCTGAAGAGCTCCGAGAACGATGCACAGTCAACAGAGCCATACTCCACCAAAATTGGTAAAGTTGGTTTTTTTAATTACCGGTACTAATTTTCTCCCAAAAATTTTTGTTATTTTTAATATTTTAAACATTTTATTAATGAAGTGCTTCTTTTTTTTTTAGCGTCTTTATTCGCTTATGACGTGTTCGCGTGTGTCCACATCACGACGACCTCAATAGCCAGGACTGAACGGGGTGAGACGTGTGGTTTGAGGTGGTCCATATCGATGGGCCACCTTCTGGTTAGATTTTTAATCTATTTTTTGCGCAAAAAATCCAATGGCCCCCAAAAAGTAGTTTGATGAATCTCTCGATTCGTCAGCCTACTTTCGGGGATTTTCGCATCATCGATGGATCCGGATTCTAGTCTATAAGTAAAGGTATTAATTTTAAGTTAGTCTACGAAAGCAATACAAAGCCAGTGTCCTGCACTCCCAATTTCCGCCTCACTGCCAATAACGGAAAGCAGGATGTATTGCGTTAGGATGGTACTAACATTTTCAGAGGTTGCGCATTCAAAGTTTTTCGTCTTCAAGTTGCGTTCCACGTTAATTTCGCGCTATTTATGCCATTGGTCTAGTTAAATTTAATTTTAAATCGTTGGAAGGGGGGTTTGGGAGTTTGTTTTATTGGTTTATTCGTGAGTGGTTTTGGGTTGGCGTCATCTCTGACGTCATAATTGTAAGGTGTTTCGCGTTTCGTAAGATTGTTTTCTTTTCGTGTTTAAGGTGTTCTAGCTTCGCTCGTTGGTTAATTTTAAGTCGTTGTAAGGGGGTTTGGGAGTTTATTCTCGGAAAGTTATATAAGCGAAACATGACGAGGTGTGATTCCCCCTCTGGGGTAGTAAGCCTAATGCAAAGCCAAGCACGTGCGAGCACATGCTAAGGGCAACACTCTTTAACGAAGATGAGGTGACATTTTCTTAGTGATAACTGCTGCATAACAAAAAAAGAATGCAAGATAATTTAATCATTTTGCGAAACACCGTTTTATTTTCAGATGCTAGCACTTTTCTTACTAGCATCAAATTGTTGTAAAGACTTACCATTATACAAGGTGACCCGATCGAGATGCTATTCTATCACCTTACTGTACATCCGTTAAACAAAGCTAAAAATTTTTTAAATATTTTTTAAAACTATTTAACAAAATAAATGATGGGTTGCTACGGAAAAAAAGAGCATTACGGTACTTTTTTTTTAATTTTTTAGCTTTGCTTGTACAGTATGTTTCTAATTAACATTTGGAAGGATGTAGGTCACCCTGTATTGTTTTATAGCGATATAATAGCAAAAAAAAAATTTAACGAGGCAATAAAAATGTAAATTAATCTCGGTTACGAAATTATAATCTCATAGTTTACAAATTAATTAATGTAGGCCTACCAATTAATATTAATATGACATTATTACTGTGTTATCGCATACGAGTTATTACATAATTATCTCGTACACTGCGTGCAATAACAGAAATGGCATCGTTTAATTATTATTTATATAATACTGTAAAAAACAAAACACAAATTGGTTTGATGAAGTCATACTTTTCCATTATAAAATGTGCTTTTTAATTACTGCAAATGAATCACCTAGTTAGCCCCATTTTTCACTTGGAAAAAACAATAAAACGTTTATGAAAGTCATAGTTTTGTATGACATGCCGCGTGCCGCAAAAAAAAAAAAAAAAAGGTGGCGGAAAAAAAGTGACTTTTAATAGATCATTTTTCAACAATAATCTTTAAGTACATACTGTAGTATCATCATTAAATAATCGATTAATCTACTTTGGTTAATACGTTCTTCGAAAAGGGGGAAGTTTGATCTACTAGAACAAATATTTTCATCCTTTACCGTGCATAAAAAAATAATTCTATTAGCTTCCTGTTAAGTCGAAGCTTTTTTTTTTTTTTAATGCGAAAAAATAATGGCCCGTCATTTATTTATTCAGAAGAAAAAAGTTGGGTTGACAACTACGAGTTGATGAAACTATGCAAATATTGCTAAAATGATATAAATAGACGTTTTTAGCCGGCGATTTATTTCACAGAGTTAATTTGCGTTTAACTCGCGAACATTTCCAAAAAATTAAAATCCCGGGGAAAATGACTGCTCCGAAAATGCTCGTTTTGATGATATCGTGCGTCTTGCTGTTTACAACGCATTTAACCAGCGCGATACCCGTGCTCGTGGTCGAGCCGAAAGACGCAGTTATTAGGGTTTCGCCTCAATTGTTGATTAGGAATTTGCGAGCCATTCGATTCAATAGAAGAACTTTACCCAGTTTTACTCCGTTGGATTTGATGCTGTACAAAACGGACAGACTGGGGAAAAAAATAAATAAAGTAAAATTTTTGCTCATAAGAATTTGAGCCAAAGATTTGATAACCTTTGGTCAATAATTGAAATCCGTGCGGGTCAAGGATTGGACAAACTTGTGATCAATTTTTGGACAACTTGTGATCAACTTTTGAACAACTTGTGGTCAATTTTTGAACAACTTACGATCAATTTTGTGACGATTTAAGATCAACTTTTGAACAACTTATGGTCAACTTTTAGACAATTTTGTGACGGTTTATGGTAAACATTTAGACAGCTTTTAGTCAATGTTTGCGTAACTTTTAATCAACTTTTGGACAACTTAATATGGTCAACTTATGGACAACTTAATATGGTCAACTTATGGACAACTTAATATGGTCAACTTATGGACAATTTATTATCAACGTTTGGGTACTTTTTGGTCAGCGTTTGGGTACCTTTTAGTCAACTTTTGGGCAACTTACGATAAATTTTTGAACAACTTATGATCAACTCTTAGCTTTTAACTAACAATTGGGATACTTTTAACCAACATTTGGGAAACTTTTAACCAACGTTTGGTTAACTTTTAATCAAAGTTTGTATACGTTTAAGTCAGCGTTTGCATACCCGCATGTCGAAGTTTATGTGGTTTTTTGATAGACATTTAGTCAATTTTAAATAATCTGAAAAATGCGCTAATTTTTAAAATAATAAAATAACTGTAATTCGAATTTATTTAATTAATTTCAATAATAATTTATCTTAATTTTTAAATTATTAAAAAAAATTGTTTTTCTCCAGTTTATTATATTGTTTGTGATTTTTTTGCCTCGTTAATTTTTCATTGGCTTGGTTAAACAGATTTTAAAGTTTCGTCATGTTTACTTTGATTAACGACGATGCTTCAACCTAGAGATTTGTTTATATTGTTGACGCGATCATGCTTAGTGTTGACATTATTGGCTTTCACAGCCATTACTTTTGCAAATTAGTGCAAAATTCGTATTTGCACGGTTTGTGAAATTGTAATGTTTGCATAAAGTCGTTGATCATCATTTTTCACGAAAATTTGTTTTCGAAATTTAAGCTTAAAATTTGAGGCTACATTTTAATTAGTTACTGTATTTATGAAAGTTTGTAGTTGAAATTTTGCAGTGTTAATTTTTCCTTACATAAGCATTCATTTTCAGAGTAGTTTTTTTTGCGGTTTAATGTGAACCTTAAGCAATGTAGTTTAAGATTATTTTTTTTTTTGCATTTAAATTTGAAAATTGAATAGATGTGTTAAATAATTGATTTAAGCGTCAATACTGAAGTATTAGTGTTAAGTTTATATTTACTTTTATCGTTTTTAGTTAGTTTATTTTTATTGAAAGAAGTTTTATCAGCAAATTTTAATGAGTAGTCTTTTAGGGATAATGACATTTTCAAATTAACTTTTACAATGACCATACATTTATTATTATAATTAAAATGGCGTGCTGATGTTTTTACCTAAATCAATAATTCAGCTTAGTTCAATAATTCCTAAATTTATTTTTTCATTATTTATAGTGTTATATTTTGTTAATTTAATACCGGTATTTAAATTTAGTATTTTGTATTTTGGTTAAATTTGTTTTAACAATATTTTCATTACTTTTTTTTTCGGTTTTTCGCTTCAGTTTAACATTAAAAATTTTTTTTTTTTTTTTTTTTTTGCCAAACTTAATCCCACAACTTTCAAAACCGCTGAACTTAATCCAAAAAAGCTATGTCCAAGTTGTTGGATTAAATTCTGCGTTCTTAAATTCAACTTTAAAAAACGCGAAAATTAATACAACAGCTTGGATACAACATCTTGTATTAAGTTCCGCGTTTTTTAAAGTTGTTGGATTAAGTTTTGCCAAGTAGAAAATTTATATTTGTCTTTTCACTCTATTTGTCTTTTTGTCTTATTATTTTAAGCTTTGCAAAATAAGCCTTAATTCGCTTTAAATTTTGACTTTTTTGTTGCAATTTTCCGATATTTAAATTTATTTGAATTTCTATTAGCTCCGATGTAATGTTTTAGCGTCTCCTCGCTAATTAAATCTTGACTCGCTTTAGTGAAAATGTTGTCATATTTCCCATTAAAAGTATCGGCACTACTCGAAATATTCCCGATTTCTCCAGTAAAATATTTGGAATGTATCTCGGTAGTTTGATTCCTTTCATCCTTATCAATTTCGATGCTCGTAAGATTAAGTTCCAAGTTTCTTAATGTTGAAGAAGAATTAAGATACGCATTTTCCAATGTCGAACGAGTTTGTAAAGTATCGGTAAACTCGTTTTTTTCCCTGGAAATATTCCCGATTTCTCCGGTAAAATATTTGGAATGTATCTCGGTAGTTTGATTCCTTTCATCCTTATCAATTTCGATGCTCGTAAGATTAGGTTCTAAAATTCCTAACGTTGAAGGAGAATAGAGATTTTCCAACGTCGAGCGACTCTCTGAAGTTGTTGAACTACGGTTTGTTTTCATTACAGTCTTTAGATGTAGTTGTTCGGCATCTTCTGACGTAAATTCTGAGAATTGAACTGTGGTTGTATTAAGTTCTGCAGCATTCCTTAAAGTTGGAGGTTTAAGTTCTGCAATCTCTAAAACTGTCGGATTGAAATTTGCGATTTTTAAAGTCGATAAATTAACTTCTGTAGTTCCATTCAAAGTTGTTGAATTTATTTCTGCATTTTTTAGCGTTGTTGTTGCATTACGTTCTGTAAATTTTACAGTTGTTGAATTACGTTTTGTGTTCTCCAATGCGGTTGAAATAAATTCTGAGGCATTCTTTAAAGTTGTTGAACCAAGTTCTGCGCTTTCCAAAGTCGTTAAATTAAGTTCTACATCTTTCAGAGTTGGCGGATTTTGCTTTGGATTCTCCTCAAGTTTTGCGACTTTCTTCAAAGCTGTGAAATTAAATTCTGCATTTTTTAGAATTAGCGCTGGATTAAGTTTTGGTTTATCAAAAATTGCGGTAGTTCTACTAACTTCAGCGTTTTTCAAAGTTGTAGAATTAAGTTCCGTCTTTTTTAAAGTCGTCGGTTTAGATTCTGTGTTTACTGAAACTGTTGAATTAAAATTTACAATCTTTAAAGACGATGCAGAAGTTGTTGACACAAGTTCTGCGTTTCTTAAAATCGTTGAAACAAGTTCCGTGTTTCTTGAAGTTGTTGAACCACGTTCTAGATTTTCCAAAATTGTTGTAGCAAGTTTTGAGGTTTTCAAAGCTGTTGAGTATAGTCCTTGGTTCTTCAAAGTTGTTCCACTCAGTTCCGCGTTTTTGAAAGTTGTGAAATTACGGTTCGCCAATAATTCCAAAGATGTGGTATTACGTTTTGCGTGTTTTAAAGTTGTGACGTCAATTTCTGCGCCGTTCTCGAAGCTAGTCAAACTGGATTCTGTGTTTGCTAAAAATATTGGATTAAGATCTGCATTCTTGAAAGCTGATAAATTAAATTCTGTTGGGTTCTCCGTTTTTAAATTAAGTTCTACTGGGTTCTCCGTCCTTAAATTAAGTTCTACTGGGTTCTCCAACGTCTTTAAATTAAGTTCTTCAGCGGCCTCCAAAGTTGTTGAACTTATTTCTGCTTTCTCTAAAGTTTCTGCGGCGTTCTCCAAAGTCGCTGGGTTCGATTCTGCATTCTCTAAGATCTTGGATTCCGGTTCTGCAGCGATGTTATCCAAAGTCATTGGACTAGATTCCGCGTCCTCCAAAATTGTTGTTGGATTAGGTTCTGGACTAGATTCTTGGTTCTCAAAAGTTGTCGTCAGATTAAGCTCTGAACCAGATTCGGCGTTTTCAAAAGTTGACGGATAAAGTTCCGCATCGTCCAAGGTTGACGGGTAAAGTTCTGTACCATCCGAAGTTAACGGATCGAGTTCTGTATTATCCAAGGTCGATGAATCAAGTTCTGCATTCTCAAAGGTTGTTGGATCTAATTCCACTTTCTCTAAAGTCGACAAACTCGGTTCAGTATTCTTTAAAGTTGATGATGATGATTTCGGTTCCGCTTTAAGACTGGCTAATTTTAATATCGCGCGATTAAGTTCCGTATTGTTTAACGTTCCATTCTCGTTTTTCGTCTCCTCAATTTTAATGAGCTGTTTTAATAAGCTTAAGAAATTTGCCGACGTGACAGTTTGAGGCGTCGACGTCGTATAAAATCGACGATTAAATCTCGTTTTATAATTAAACAGCGACGTGGTTAACAACGTACCCAAAATATTAAATTTACGGGTTTGCATTTCTACAACTCCATTCGAATCGTATTTGATTTTCTTCGGCTGCGCATTAAAATTTCTACTTGCTGCATCTTCGCTCTTCTTCGGCTGATCGTTAAAATTGCGGTTGTGGATTACTGCTGGACCGCCTCGAATTGAATCGTATATGGTTTTCTTCGCTTGATTATTAAAAAGATAATTTTTCATTATTGTTTGGTTATTCTTCCTAGTTTTCGGCGCCAGTCGATTGCTAAAAATAAAATTTTTTATTATCGTTTGATTATTTTTACTGTTTTTTTTGGGCGTGGGTAAGACGTGTTTTTGTTGTTGTTGGTCGTTTGCGAAGTTTTCGGTTATATTTTTAACGCGGTATCCAGGATTGAACTTTGAAGTTCTTTCTAATTGACTAAAATAGGCGTCGTTTTCTTCCAATATTTGAGTTTGTTTACTCCTGTCACCGGTATTTTTCCCCAACTGGTAACTCGACTCTGTAAAAAATTTGCCACGTGCTTCGTCTCGAAAGCTTTCTTTATTTTCTGTGGGTTTTTCATTTGTTTTATTATCCAGTTTTTTATTAATTGGTTTTCTTACTGCTTGATTTCTCCGAAATAATGTTTCATCCGATTGATGGTAGCGTCCTTTAAGCCGCATCTTATTTTTGCCTCTTCTATTCATCGTGCTTTTCATTCCATTTTTGGCATTTTTATACCGCTTCGTATTTGCCTTAATTCTTTTGTGATTTTTTTGCGTGTGTTTGTTATTATTAAATCCGCCTGTTTTAGTGAAAACTTTGTTAGATTTCTTCTTAAAAGTAGCGAGCTGATATTCATACTTTTCGTTCGAACCGTATCCTATTTGTTCAGTCAACATTTTCAAAGGCCCGTCGGCGTTTCTATGTTTATTTTGAACGCTCATTCTATTACTTTTACGCGCTTTTGATGTAGCGAGTAGTTTTTTAATGGCTCGCGCAGTCGGAAAGAACAGATCATCGTTTTCGGCAATAAGATAAGCTAAATTCATGATACCCAATTCGTCGTTTTCTTTCATTGCTTCGTCTTGGGTTTTAAATCCGGTATCATTCTTGGCGCTGACAGTAGCGTTAAGAGTGTTTTTAGTTAATAATTCTCGAGTTTTAACAGCTGGTTTTGTAGTCACTTGATATTCCGTCTTAAGTTCTACAGGGGACGTACTATTCTTGCAAGTTGTTGGTTTGCCATTTGTTGATTTTGTTGAGTTGAATGTAGATGATTTGCGAGTAGCTGCTCGGCGAGTAGATGCTTTGCGAGTAGCTGCTCGGCGAGTAGATGCTTTGCGAGTAGATGCTCGGCGAGTAGATGTTTTGCGAGTAAATGATTTGCGAGTAGTTGCTTTGCGAGTAGTTGCTTTGCGAGTAGTTGCTTTGCGAGTAGTTGCTTTGCGAGTAGTTGCTTTGCGAGTAGATGATTTGCGAGTAGTTGCTTTGCGAGTAGTTGCTTTGCGAGTAGTTGCTTTGCGAGTAGATACTTTGCGAGTAGATACTTTGCGAGTAACTAATTCATAAATAGGTGGTGTGAATTGAAGATGTTCAAGTAATTTCCTTGTGCTTAGTTTGTCTTTATTAGCTCGAGTAATCCTCGATTTTCTCGTTGTTTCAGGCATTTTGTAATTTGAAAATTTTCTAAAGGTGGTAGGTCTAATTGCTTTAAATTCGAGGATTTTCGGAAGAAAGTACCTTGAAAATTGATGAATGAGCTTGGTATTTTTAAATTTATTAATTTGAAGAGTTTTTGATTTAGTCGAATGTCGAGTTAATTTATTTGAAAGTCTATAAGTTGTATTTTTATGTCGAGTCTGTGGCATTTCAGTTTGGCGAGTTTTCGGCTTTTTAGTTAGATAATTGAGCATTCTTGGTAGCGAAACTACTGAATTATAATATGGTTTCAGTATCGGTGGAATAATGGTGATCCACGCATTTGGGGCGTCCGTTTGAAGCGCTGGTGGGAGCGGTGCCGACTTATATTCGGGTAAATAATTTAGCATTCTTGGTACCGGAATAACTGTTTGCCGTATTGGTGGAACTGTAGGCATGTTGATAATGATTTCTGGCCGAACTACCAATGAAACATTCATTGGTGGACAAGTCGCCGCCGGCTGATTAACCATGAATGGGTACATGAATGGTGGTGGTCTCATTGGAATCATTGGGACATTGGATTTAGCATACCACGGCTGGTGATGCCCTGCTTGACATTTTTTATTCGGCTTAACGCGAGGAGGAAGCGCGAAACAATCTCCGTCATCGTCAATCGGACAACAACATAGGGCGTATTTGTATTCGAGGCACACATTTTCGTTATCTGAAACACAGAATTTTATTATCAACACTACGCTTTTGAAATGTTGTGTCTTATTGCCTGTCCAACATTATTATATCAACAAAAATTCAAAGTGTATTATATTAAACAAATTTCAAAGGTGTATTATTTTTGAAATAATTGACAGTCCCAAATAAAAATTTTAAGTTTTCTGGATGCAACTTTAGAGCGAAGGATATTTTAGAAAATTTGCGGTTAAGCTTTTTTTGCTTGTCCTTATACTTAATTTTACTTCTTATGTCGTCAATTTGAATGTTTGTGTTTATTATAAACAGCTAAAAAAGTAAATTCTTTTTTCTTAAAGCTGTAATGACGTCCTAAGTAACACAATAATTTTTTTTCATATATTTCTTATCATATAATTCTAATGACGTCATAAGCATAAGAAAACCAGGCAAAAACGTTTAGAGCTTTAAAAAAAATCACCTGCTAGGAATTTTTTTCTAATTAAATTTAAAAAAATTACTTTTACAATAAAATACTGTATTTTACCTTTTGAATTTGCTGTAGGTAAATGCAATATTTGAATATTTACATAAATAACTATAGAAAGCCAAAGCATCGTTAAATTATGGTAGAGTAGTAGTCTTATGTTGTCGCTTTTAAAGGCTTTTTTTTTGCAATTAAAAATAGTCCGGTATCGTAATATTTGTAATTTACTAATTAA
Source organism: Polydesmus complanatus (assembly GCA_034692225.1). NCBI lineage: Eukaryota > Metazoa > Arthropoda > Diplopoda > Polydesmida > Polydesmidae > Polydesmus > Polydesmus complanatus. Next base: position 13,706 of record JAQGAZ010000658.1, read on the forward strand.
ACCTAACTGTAAATACAGTATTAAATTTATACGCCCGGTCTAAGTATAACACGGTATATCGCTTTCGCGAAGAAAACAACTCATTTAATGCACTTTGTTTACTGTTATTACATATTTTAACAATTAAAAGCAATTAATTAAAATGACGAATAAAACTAATTACAAAAAAATATTTACATATAAAATTACCTTTAAACATTTTTCTTTTTTTTAAAAAAAAATTAATTAATATTTTTAAACAAACTTTAATTAGTAATTACGCTACCGGTATTTGAATCTTGTGTTATGGGCGTCGAATAATAATAATTATTATTAGAGTCATACTGAGAAAGCGTGTTATCCTCTGCGTACGTGGGTTGGTAATACTGTTCTTTATTTTCCACCAGATACACGTTGCTGGTTTGAGTGGGGGTGAGTACCGGTCCGCCTTTGTAGGGAAACGACGGCACATTTTGCTGCGGTTGAGGGAAATTGGTGGGTCCGACGTAATAACTCTGGCCGGCGTATTCCACCACGATGCCGGAACCGTACCCGTAAGCGATTGGCGCCGGTTGAGGAATGAAGGTGGCCGGAGCACTATTGCTGGCCGCATATTTCGACCGGGTCAAAGCGTCGTACTTGGCTTTAAAATGATCCAGGAAAAAAGCTTGGCAATTGACGGCCATCGCCAATAACGAAAATACTAGTATCTTTAATTAAACCCGAAAAAGTTAGCAAAATTTTGTAAACTTAATACAAGGGCATGCAGCAAGAAACAGATAAGTTCATGTTTTCCACATGCAAAATACATTTAGCTTTTAAGTTGGAAAATTATCTCTTTAAAAAAAAATGGACAAAAAAATCAAAATAAATATTAAAAGAAATTTACCGGATTCATTTCCTTTGGTTAGTTATGTGCTAGTAAAAGCTGCAGCTGATCTTGAAATGACGACCGCATCTCGTTTATATACTGGGACTTTTGCAGCGGTCAAATTGTGGGCGAATGGGAGGAGACTGCAACTCCCGATTTGGTTTTTTTAATCGGAATTTTTTTTTGGCTACCAAAATTTTTAATAATAATAATAGCAGCGTACTTAAAGAAAAATGTTTTGCTCAGATCAAATTACAGAGAGCGATTATGTGGATCAGTAAACAGATAGAACACAACAACGCGTTTTTTAGTTCATTTACATCTTTTTCTTCCGCTCATTATTTTAATGCTACCCGTGTTTATTCATGAAAAGAAAGCTTGAATTATTAACTTTGATATTATTACTCTTCTCACATCGTTCTCGTAATGTTTGTTTACTTAATTTGCGTTTGAAATCTTTCGTGCAAATGAACGGTTGCCACCCAGAAAGCGTGGAGATTAAATCGACCTCTGGTGATCTCTGTTTATTTTTTAAAAAAAATTTAAGATGTTGATTAAAAATGAAAAAATTTTAAACGTTAAATCTTGTTTAGTAAATAACGCCAAAGTGTAATAATTTCGTGCTAATGAACGGTTACCACCCAGTAGGGATACGTTTAAACTGACACCTGGTAATCTCTGTTTATAAAAATTTTAAAAATTTAATAAAAAATGAAAAACCTCAAATTCTAAACCGTTGAAAAGAAGGTTTATTTAATCTTTATTGCGCTTTATGCGATTTAAACTTTTAAACTCTTTTTTTTAATGGTTGATCTAGTTTAAATTTGCTGATAACAACACAGATTATTTTAAAGCTCAATTTGTCAGTTGTAGACACAATCAACGAAATTAATGTCCAAAAAAACAGACATGTATGCATTAATTAACTGGTTAAACTCATTTGGCCTTCAACTTGTTAGCGCGAATTGATCTCTTCTAAAACAAAAATGAATGCGTTAATATCAATAAAATGTTAATTATTGCAGAGAAAAAAAAATTCTTTTCTAAACTAGTTATGAAATTTTTCTTAATTTTTTCTCCCAATTAATTATAATTTTATTACAGGTCAGCAAGTTTTTCTGAGATTACGATTAGACATTTAAATGTAATAGTCCAATACGGTGGAAAATGTATAATTTTGTTCCATATCGATAGCATTGACCTTAAGTGATATAAAAAATATGTTTAGCCTCGCATGATGAAAATTGAAGGTGTGGACCACCGCAAATTTAAATAATAGCATTATCGGAAGTTAATTTTACATGCTAAGTGGCCTCAAAAAATAAGATAGCCAACTCAAAGGAATAATTAAAAAAAAAATTCTTACATTTTGATAGGAATTTTATAACATTTTTATTTTTGTGGAAAACATTTTTGAATAAAAAGTAATAAAATTACTGGTATTTAGTTTTAAACATGCAAAAAACATTTTAAAAAAAGCGATAGAAATTCCTGTTTTTTTTTATGGTTGGGTTAGGTCTATATGACTTCGGTGCTCATAAAGTTTTTTATTTCCGCGTTAGAGAGGTTTACCTTTTTAGAGTTGTTGTAATAATTGTAATAATATTGCTTTCCCAATTTATTGTTCTGTTCATTCAAGTTTCCTTTTTATACAGAGTTAGTTTTAAACAGGTTTCACTATAATACCGGTATCGGTAATTTCATTTACTGTGAAAACTTGGTTTTTTAGGAAAACAGTTAAAGTCCTCTTTAACATTTTTTGTTATTTATTATTATTAATTAATTGATTAGAAAGAAATAGCCAGCATGTTGTAATACGCTGCGCATGTAAAATGCTTAGAAAACATAATTTTATTGAATGTAGCATATTTTTTCTTACAAATTATGTTTTATTTTATTCAGGTAAACGATCTACAATATTAATATTTGCGGATAATCACACATGCTATTTAACCTTGATTTGTGGTAGAAATGTATTTGAAGGGCGTGGAAGATTAGTAATAGCTCGATAATAAAGCTCGTAAGAAAATTTCGAGTGCGAGATTTGACCTTTAATTTTAACCTATATATTTTTTTATTTTCTTTAATAAAAAGGAGAGAAAAAAAAGGGTTTTTTTAATTTAAATTTTTAGTTTATTTTAAACATAAAACGCGATATTTTTTTTTAAAAAAAATTGCAAAATTGTGATTTCAATTGTTCATTCAATTAATAAATACATGTTTGTTATGCCAAATTCTTCCTTTTTACGAGGCAGCGGATGTTATTTTGTTGTCAAAAATTGTCGCTATAAATAATAATTATCGTTATTCAAGTGCATTAGTATAAATAGTGCAATTCCAAAACTTGATAATTCATACTGAAAAATATTCTCTCAAGTCTATTTTCATAAAATAATCAATACAAAAAAAAATTATTATTTTTTTTTGCTTAAAAACTATAATTTAAAAAAATGAAATTCTCAGTTTGTTTATTGCTTTTATTTGCCTTGGCTTTCACTATTTACGCGGTGAGTGAGTATGCTACAAAAATAATATTAATTATCATAACTAAATTTAATTATTTTTAAAAAAAAATTGGCAAATTTGTTATCGTAAAATATTTCATTGAAAAAATTTGGGTCGCCATCGTGTGCAAATATTATTAGTTTAAGAACCAATAAATTAGAATACGATATTAAAATCTAGTTTTTATTTACATATTTTTATTGCAGTACAGTATATAGTAAGGTTATTTATTTATTTCTGATTATCTTTATTGTGAAAACTTTGTATAGATAGACAGGCAAATAACAAATATTAAAAAATTGGGAATATTTTGTTATCGGGATTCTATTTGAAAACAATCTACTGCATGCAAATACAGTATATGCGAAAAAATGATTTCTATGCAAATCTTTGAGGGAAAAATATAATTTAAATCTAATAAGAAAGAAAGCACAACAAGTCCATGGGAGAAAAATGGAGTAATGTAAATTAATGGGAAAAAATATGATGCAAGTCAATGAGAAAAATATAATAATCAATGGGTAAAATTATTATGCAATTTTAAGGGAAAAAATATACCTGTAAACTTATGTAAATTCGTGGAAGAAAAATATATTGCAACTTTGCAAATCTATGGGGAAAAATACTTAATGCCAGTTTAAAGGTAAAAAATATGTCAAAAGAAATGGAAAAAAAAACGTAATGCAAGTCTATAGGGAAGAAAAATATTTGTTTAAAAATATATTTAAAGGAAAACAATATATCGGGTATGCAAATTTATGGGAAAAAATTGAAATACTGTACTGTACAAATCTACAAAGGGAAAATCATAATGCAGATCTGTTATAAATAGGACAAAAATAAATACACGTACAGTATATGTAAGTCTATAGGAGAAAAATCTAATGCAGCTTTGTGATTTCTTGGGTGAAAAAAAAAAAAAAATGCAATGCAAGTTAGGGATAAAAATTATATTGCTGAAAAATATTACACCAGTATGTAAATTTATAAGGGAAAAATGTTATGCAAATCTATAGGAAAAAGGATCCACGAAATTGTTTATTTTAGCAATTCACAATTTAAATGAAGAAATTATGATTTTTGTTTGGATTTTAAAGAGATTATTTTTTTTTTATAAAACAAATTTCGTTTATTGACGATTTATTAAATCTGCAAATTTTGGGTGATCTTGTTGTATAGGAAGAGAGTGAGGACGATAGCTCATCGGAAAGTGATAGTGATGAAGGGAATGCAGAAGCCGAGCCGGCTCCTTCGGCCGCTCCTTTGATCCGTGCCGCCGAGAGACATCGTCGTTGCGCCGGCGGAAGCACCACTGCGGCGCCCTAAACTCGCGCACAAAATGCATTAACCACCCGATGTTAAGTTTAGCGAATAATTATTTCGAAAGTTTATTGCAACACTATGAATATTATAGAACTCGATTGATCCAAATGAATTAAATTTAGAAATTAAAATAATTATCATTTCAATATTTATTTATTTTGCGGTAATAATTAAATATTACTCTCGATAATTAACCTGTCAAAGACATTTTTCAACAGAAAGTCATTAAGGAAGTATGAATTAATGTCAATTAACCGTGATAATCATTAAAAAAAACCCTTCAATTATTATGTAAAAAACTTGAGAGAAATTACCTTATATAAAGGGTACACTCGACTTGATAGATAATTTTGAATTACGTTTTTTCATTCGGAAAATTTCCTCCGGACTTTTGAAACAGGTTTCACATTTTGGGGTAAGCGTAAAAGATTTGACGGAACTAGCTTCACTTTCTGCAATTAAATTTTTAATGAAAGATACATTCAAAAAATGTATGCACTGCTTACCTTGAATCACCTGGATTTTTGAAACAGGTTTCGGGACTTTGGTATGTACGGCAAAAAGTTAGGAGCAACAAGATTTAACTTCTGCAAACTCGTTCAACGTTAAAGATAGTTTTGAATCAAATTTTTAATGAAAAGATTACTCTGTACATTCTAAACTTGTTTTTACCGGACCTTTGAAACAGGTTTTAACCCTAAGCACTGTATAAACGCAAACAGGTTTGGTGGAACTAGATTGAATTTCTGCAAACCGGTTTCCATCAAACCTTTTCTCGCCAACGAGTCGTTAAAATTAATAATAAAATATCCAATTTAATTTTTTTACAAAGTTTGACATAAATAAACGGAAAAACAAGTCAACATTCATTATAAAGTAAATATAAATTTTTGAAAAAAAAAAGTTTGGTATGTAGACCTCGTTGTACCAATACGATACACAATGTTCTTCTCGGAAAAAACAAAAACAATCGACGTCATCGATAAACTTTTACTCGAAAATTGATAAGCCATAATCGAAGCACTTAATTTTTCTCCAGAAAGTCGAATAAACAAGTCTCTCCTGCTCTCATCGTTTTAACCGCAATATATAATTAATTTATATTACATTATAATATTATTTTTTCGAGTACTCTTTACCTACGTGCGTCGATTACTAAAAAGGTAAAAGCAACAAAAAAAAAAAAAATCTGTTACGTAACCAAAGTTTTAGCTCAGACTAAGCGCATTTTTTTTTTTAATGCGTTTTCCTCTCTCTCCCCGATAATTTATTTATTTTTACAACTTTGCACTCCTTCGTTACCTCTCACATCGTCCTTGAAGTGCTCATTCTCTACCCCCCTCAAAACAAAAAAAAAAAAAATACGTGCGAGCAAAAAAAGTTATCGTTCTCGATAATCTCCATGACGAATCGATTATCGAAAACTACATAACTAAAATATTTTTCTCCCCCGATTAATAAGGTTAACTAAATACCGCGAGAGAGTTTTGATTAAGTCTCTCGTCCTTCCCGCCACTTCAGAAAAATTATTTCGGGCGTTACAACCATGGATAACATTAGTGTGAGTAGTGTGGAAAGTGGTCATTCCGGTTATTCCGACCAGTCCGATTCGAAACTAGACTTTGGCGAGACGAAAGCAGCCCAAGAGTCCGTTAGCGAAGAGAAAGCGGCGAAGGAAAAAGTGAAAGAAAAGGACGGTGGGAAAAAAAGCGGCGGCGGGCGGAAAGGTAGTGGATCGAAAGCTTCGGCCAAAGAAGAAGTGGTGAGAGACGATCAAGGACTATTGAACGCTAATCTGCCTCAATCTTTCGAAGTGAAATACTTGGGTTGGCAAGAAGCTTCGGGAATATGGGGCATCCGATATACTCGCAAACCCGTGGACGCGTTGGTCTCCAAAGCTCGTCAACCCGGTTCCATGTTGTCGTCCTTGACGCTGACCGTGTCCGAAGAAGGCATTCGAGTGGCTCCGACTTTAGCTTCGCATCAACGCGGGCTCAAAGTCCAGTCCGGACTGTTCCCTATTCAATCCGTGTCGTACGGCGTGCAGGATTTGGTGTATACCCGGGTGTTCGCCATGATCACCGTCCGGGATACCAATAACATCTTGGAGCACCACCCGTTTCGTTGTCACGCCTACGTGTGCGACAGTCGCCAGACGGCCAGGGACCTCACGTTTACCTTGGCGCAAGCGTTTAAGCTCTTTTCGAACTCGGTGAAGGCCAGGGAGATTCAGAATCGACCCCGCAGGTTCGCCATCGATTTGAGAAGTCCCGAAGAAATGAAGATGGCTATGGCCGGCGAAACCAACTCGGTGGATGGCGAGGGAGCGGAAGGAGGTGATCCGAACGTCATCGACGATTCCGAAGCGTAAATTTGAATGGTCTTTAAAAAAAATTAATATTGATTTCTATTTATGTTTTCTTTTAATTTTTACCAATGTTAAAATGTTGATATTAAAAACTAAAATGTTTAATCTTTTTAATATTTCGGTATATATTTTTTTCTTGCTATTTCTTGATGAGTTAACGCGTTGAGTGCGAAAATGACTTGCAGTATGAAGTACAAATAATAATATTCATTATATTTTGTAAATAGAGAAATGAAAATAATAATTATTATTACTCTGTAGCCTATTCTTCTATAAATATTAATACTTTAAATTTCTTTAGATAAAATAAGCATTGGGCAACGATTAACCGAGGTTTGATTTTGAAATTGAATTTATTTGATGAACAAATATCTGAGGGATTGAATGCGATCATTGATTTATCATTAAATTACTGTAGGTTACTTTCAATATTTTTGAATATTGTTTTTTTTTTTGAAGAGGATTGAAAGCAACAGTGGTTTGTTATTGAAATTACTTCCAACAGTATTGTTTAGAAATCGTTTTATTTTGGGAGACTGAATGTGCTATGAATTTATTAGTACATGTACTGTATTAAATTGCTTGGAATATATTTTTTTAAAATTTAATTTATTTTACTTATATATTTGAGGAATTGAATGCAAAAATTAACTTAATACTAAATCATTTGCAATATTAATTTTTATAAAAATTTATTTTATTTTATAAGCAAATGTTTGAAGTATATTGAATCACATTGATTTACCATTAAATTAACTCCCAATATTAATTTTTTGAAATGCAATTTATTTGAACAGTAGGCCTACATTTTATAAATTGAGGGATTGAATGCAATGATAAAATGGTCGTTAAATGGATTCTTATATTTTTAAACATTTAAAATCATTTCACATTTACAGTGTACATGTACTGTTCAATATTTGAGGGGTTGAATGCAACATTGATTTATTGGAATTTTGAAATCCAATTTACTTTATAAGCAAAATGTTTGAGAAGCTTTACGTAATATTAAATAAATTATTCTAATTTTGGACAGCTTTAATTTTTAATTATGAAATTAAATACACGTAGTAGAATTAAATCACTTTATTTTGTGTGGGTACAGTATTGTATTTTAAAATTATAACCTAGAAATCAATTCCAAAGTTTACCAAGAAATTCGAAGACCGTTATTTCGGGGGGTGGGGGGGGGGGGATTTTTCTTCAATTTTCTAATGTGTCAGATGAAGATAAGTGAGTGCGACAATGGATTATCACTAAATTATTTACTAACAGTAAATTATTTAGTAATTATAATCTTAATCATGGATAATACAAGTATGAAGTGGGTTTACGGTAGTCCACTATTGCGTTGTTTCAGAAAGGAAAAACATTATCGACAATAATATTTTTCCTATTCGCTATATACAGTATAATATATTTTTTCATAAGTTAATGCGACAGTGTTGACATAGATCACTAAGGTTAGTCCCAATCTAATCTAAGCCACTCGCAAAACAATCACACTTTGGTATGTACGTACGACCTTTATAATATACAGCATGTCAATAATAATTTTGGACGAGATAAAAATCCCCAGCATTGTTTTAATTGACTCGCGCAAACAACAATTGAGTAATTAATAAAATCAAAGGCCACATTTGAAAGCGTGTCGCTACAGTAATAATAAAAATATTATCCGAGTCTATATATTTTATTTTGAATTTTTAACTTAATGAAAAGCAATAATTTTGTTTCTCCCTTAGTGACAAAGTGTGTTAACCACAGCTAGACAAGTTTAACTCAGTCTTTTAATTAAAATTCTGCCGGAATATTTCGATTTTTGCACGTGGTTGTGAAATATTTTAAAAAGAAATGTTTGAAAATTGTTGTTACGCGCTCAACTTTGAATTTGAGGTTAACACCCTGTACACTTTCCCACCTACTCACAATGTCACTGAGTTGCACCCATGATTGAGAATACGCGGTTCAAACGATACTGTAATGATTCATCAACATTTCAAAAAAAAAAATAAATAAACCGCAAATTTATCAAAAATTAATACAATAAGTCAATGACTTAAAATAATATTTTTTACCGGTAGTTTAATTATTAATACTTTTTAGTACATAATTATTATGACAATTAAAATGCAAACTTTTTAAATACAGCACCAATTTGGTTCATTGTGATTAGGTTTTTGTGGGGAATAATAGATAAAATTAGCAAATTATATGGTTTCTGTTGGTCCTCCTCTATTATTTTGACAAAGTTTCCTCAGTTTTTGACACCCAAGGAAAATTATTTCCCATTGCCCTCTCTACCCTCACTATTCCGCCATGACTCGATCAAACGACGTACCATACCTGTATAAAGTTTCCCATAATCGTCACCGATTAACTGTCATCCAAATGAAGTCATGCAATCTATCATTTGTATTAATAATTCGTGATTCAGGACGATTGTTTTGCTGGGGAAGGAAATTTATTTATTTTATTTATTTCTTTTTATTTCGTTTTTTTTTTTTTTTGACTCAAGTTAACTCGGGGGGAATTACGTAAAACTGAAGAATTTTGCAGGGGCTGGGCCGTGGCAGATTTTCCGATAAATCAACATTCCTGTGAGCGGCCAAAAGCACAAAAAAATTAGTAAATTTGGCATTTTTTTTAAAAGGAAATTTACTCGGGACACATTGAATTATGTCAATAATGCTATTACGACTTATGAGTAGGGCCCATTAGAGGGAGATTTTATGGGCTATGTAATCTTATAAGGACTACAATTTGGGTGCAAAAAATATTTTAATTAATCCTAATTTTGACGTAAAAATTTTTTATTTGAAATTACAACTTAATTTTGAATAATCAAATTTGGAAAGACAATAATAAATTATTATTATAATTCGCATGTTATGTGTTATTTTGGCACCAGTTTGATCCAGCAATCTGGGTTTCATTAAGTCAGGTTTTTCTGGAAAGGCGATTTATGAGAAGAGGTTTGACGAAAACAGGTTTGGTGGATCTAGTTCCACCAAACCAAGCGCGATTACAGCAATATGCGAAACTACAGTAACTTTAACCCCGGTTGAACAATTATCTATGACGCTACAGCCGAGGTTGACGTATTTTCTTGATGTTTTAAAAAAATGAATGACAGAGCATGATTAGCTGCTGACATCTAGTGTTAACTTTTGCAAGCCAGCGCTGCTCCAATTATTGGGAAATCTCCAACAAGGTTTAAAAAATCCTTCATTTTCCGTAATTTGCATAGAAGAAACGAGATTTTTTTTTGACCGGAATGAAGTCATAATTATTATTAATACGCTGCACACCTGTTGACTTTTTTAAGCTGTGATTACAATAAAGAATTATTTAAGCTTAATATATTTTTTTTGTTGCCTTTTTAGCCAGACAAAAATAATATATTTATTTCTATTCTTATTTACCAAAAATGTTGCAAAAGATATATTATCTCATGGAAGTTGAGTTCTATTTATAGGCGTTGACCTGACCCACTAAAATACAGTAGGTCTGATTTTTTAATAGCTCGAAATTGTTTTCAACTAATTAACCGAATTTATTTATTTTTGTCTAAAAACCGATTCGAACTTTTTTAAAAAAAATTAAAAATAAGTGATAATAAAATTTAAAAAAAATAAAGTTAAAGCTTATTTTAAACGTCTGTTAATAGTGAAGGGAGATGGGGGAAAAAACAGGTCCGGGTTTCGGACATGAACGGCGTGCTCAAATTAATTCTCATGGTCATCTTCTTCTCCATCGAATCATCCGGCTTCGACTCTCTAAACAAATGAAAATGTACAGTAGAAAGGAGAGAAGAGAGAAAAAAAATCCCAAGCTCAAACATTTTGCAGTTATTTATATTCCATTAGATGATTGTCTTGGAATTTCCACTCCTCGTGCACGATGAAGTATTAAAATTAAACCCCCAAAATATTTAATTTTTTTTCGTCTTGGCTTCGTCCCTCTCTCGCACTAGTTATCCTTGAATTCACCTACTTTTTTTTTTTTTTTTTATCTCTTCAACTGTATCTGGCCTACTCGTTAAAAAAATATCTTTCATTTTTATGCCGGTATCTATAATATGCATGAAAATATTTCTTTCATATCGCGAAGTATAACTTGAATAGTTATCTGTAAAAAAACGACATTAATTATTATTTCTAACATTTATTGTCGTCAGATTTCAAGCTAGTAAATACGAAAAAACGACATTTGATATTTTATATCGCCGAGAATTATGTTTTAAAAGGACACAATTTGCGTTCATCAATTTTGTAATTTCGCGAGACTGCCGCAAAATTTAACGTCATTAGAATTATTATGAAAATACAACACTGTTTAGGTTAACCACTTTTGATATCGTTGAAAGCAACGTTATCAAGTACGAAAAAACGACACTGTTTATGTTATCATATAGGCTAGGCCTACATGCAGGCTAATGTAGGATAATGTCGTGAGATAAGACGTTGATAAATACATAAAAAAAAGACATTATTTTGATATTTACATACTATTTATGTTAGTCACATAATAATGTCGCCGAATGTAGCGTCGTAAACACGAAAAAACGACACTATTTAAATTAAAATAGAAGCTAATATACGAAAAAACGACATTTATGTGATATTTACCGCACTTATAATGTCGCTAAAAGTTATGTTATAAAATTCGACCCAAATATAATGTCGCTTATAGTTATTTTATTAAATAAGAAAAAAACGACACTATTTAATAGAGAATTTGCGGTTTAGCTTTTTCGCTTGTTCTTATGCTTATGACGTTCGAGTTTGGACTTTAGAATTTATTTTTTTGCTGAATTTAAGTTATAAAATACGTAAAAAAACGATACTATTTATATCAGTCACATAGTATTATAATGTCGTTGAAAGTAAATTGGCTAAATACGAAAACGGGAATAAATTAAAAGCTATTAAAAACGGGAAAACGACATTATTTAACATAAGAAACATTATTTTTGTTAATTAATCACAAAAAAGCCAAAAATTTAAGAAATAATAAGCCGAAATAAATCCCGACTCGCGTACCTAACCTTGATGAAGAGTAAAAATAATAACTATTATTTTTTCAGACATGTAATTATTAAGAATAATACAATATTCTTCGGACTAGAGAAAGAATGAATGATAAAAACTTTGTATTATTATAACCTAGAGTATGTATACGAGGTAGGTATTATTTTGAGCTAATTAAAAAGCACGTGAGGCTATTTTCAAGTATAAAAGGAAGGAGAAAAATGAAGCGAGTAAAGTCGACCTTGTTTAAAACAGTTTTTTTTTTTTTATTCTTTCTATTTTTTCGTATTCTCTCGGCACAGTCTTGAAGTTTAATTTCAAAATTGCCACCAGTTGGGTTGAATATTTTTTTGAGAGCAGATAGATAGACAATCTAAAAAGAGAGAGAGAAAGAAGTTTTCCGCTCGTTTTAATATTATTATTATTCCTGTTTACGAGAGCACGCACTTCCATTTGCAAATGTATTGAGGATAAATTGGTGGAAAATGTGAAAAATGATAATTGTTATCTACGATTTACAATTTCGGTTGGAAAGATGACCTGAATTTCGCTTTCTTCTCGTTTTCTCTCTCTCTCGATATTACCTTTCGCCGGAGGTTTCGGTGATTATTTGATTTTCTTGGTGAATACATAAATGGACGGATACTCATGTTAGGATTACTTCGCAGACATTGCACGGTAAACACAATTTATTTATTTTTTTTTTTTATTAATGCAAACACGATAAAATTTTGATTTGGAATGGTCAATTTATTTGTAAAACTGCTATAAATTAATTAAATTTTTTTGGGGGGCTAATGTTAGACAAAATAATGTCTAATTTTCATTAAAATATTGATGCAGAATTCTGCTCATTTTTCACTATAATTATTTATTTTTTTTTGCTGTTTTTCTGTGCAGGATATTGTAGTAATTTAGCAAATAGTAGTTCTTTTCAGAAAGCACAGGTATAGTTAAATTAATGTTGCATTATAATTTCCGCAGTAGACTTATTTTAATTGTCCCTACATTTTGTGCTACGAGTATTCTCAAAAAAAATGCAGTCAAAAAATCTGCTCATTTTTGTCTGCCAAAATTTTAATTTTGAATTTAAAAAATTTTAAATAACAATTAATTTTATTGACTGAAATTTTAGAGATGACATTAAAAAACAATGTCGATGATTTTTTTTTTTTTTTTTTATCATTAAAAATTATTTTAAAAAAAATCAAATATTGTATTTGAAAATTAATTCAATTTTTAAAGGAAATACATGTAATCGATATTTTTGGTGTTAGTTGAAATTTTTCTGCAAAAATGAAGAAAAATATATAGTTGTCATTATCTATAAAACTGTTAATTAATTCAGAGGAAAGAATTCGTTTAATGGAATTTTAATTGTTTTTTTATCCAACCTTCAATAATTTTTATCATTTTCATCAATAGCTTGTCAAACGAGTGTCTACTATGATAGTAAATAATGGGTAGTCGGGTGCACTAAATAATTTATTAAATGCAAAGTATTAATTAAATCAATGTGAAAAGTTTTCGATAATAATTAAATATCTATTTTTCCTCCGAGCTGTTTTTCACTCGGAACTTTTTAAGTTAAAAAGGTGACGTCATTATGCTTATTAAGCCTACTGGTTAACACCCAAAAACGGACAATAGTCATTGATTCCGACTAGTTAATAAATTTTGAACGTAAACAATATTTTTGAATCGGCGTGAAATTGCTCGATAAACCGGTTTATTATTTTAATAGTGGCATTGGATGAAAAAATAGTTTTGACGAAAAGAAAAAAAAAAAACACGTGTTTTTGAGATGATAGGAGGTTACTATTAAGTATTGTTAAAAAGCAGTGAGAGAGAAAACGTAATTTTGTGTGTGTGACATTCGCAATTGGTACATGTGTTACACCGTGAAAGCTGCAATTAAATTGAAATTCGACAAAATGAAAGTCACATTTTTAAAGGAAATGCAGTAATTATTATGTGAAATACTTTTTTTTTTTTTTTTTTGATGTTGATATCTCTCATTAAATAAAATGTATGTGTTTTTTTTTAAGCTGAGAAAATTTGACGGTTGACATTATAATGACGTCATTTAATTCGATAATTAAAATTAAATGACGGCAGTTGTTATTGAGAAAAAAAAAAAAAAAAGAAACATTAAATCCTTGATTATAGATGACAACTAGTAGGCCTACAACATTATTGCGAAATATCAATTACAGTTAATTAGTGGACTAAACAGAGCTCAAAATTTTCTATATAAAAGCAATTATTTACGGTAAAAAATAAATGTAATTTTAAAAATATAAGGCGTTCAAAAATTGCGTGGAAACGTTATTAACATCCTGTACATATATGGAATTTACTGTGTGGATTCTAATAGCAATTAAATAATAAAAAAAAAAGTAATTTAATAACTAACATAGACAAGGTTTTTTTTTTTTTAAAAAAAATAAAAATTAATAACAAAAAGCACTTAAAATTTCTAGTACAGTAGTTATATTTAAAATTACAAACTTAATAATGCTTTTAAAATGACCAAAAATGCTTTTAAAACGGTCAATAATACTTTTATAATGGGCATTAATGCTTTTACAATGGTAAATAATGCTTTTAAAACGGTCGAATATGCTTTTAAAAATGTCAAATCTGCTTTTAAAATACTGTACCGGAAGTCAAAAATGCTTACAAGATGCTCAAACATTTATTTAAAAGCCCTAATGCCCATACAATAATTATCAACATTGCTTTTAAAATGGTTAAACTTGCTTTTAAAATAGTTAAACTTGCTTTGTACATAGTCAAACTTGATTTTAAAATAATCACACTTGCTTTTAAAATGGTGAATAACGCTTTCACAGTTGTCAGATATGCTTTTATAATTTTTTTTTATTTTTATTTAAATGCGTCGCAGTTGCAGCAGGAATAAATAAGTGAGTAAGGGGTTGGAAGAGACCCCACTCAGACAAAAAAAAAAATGACGGAATATAACAGTCGACAAAGTCTATGGTCAAGTTTGCATATAAAATGACCAAAAATGCGAACAAAATAGTTTAAATTTTTTTTAAAAAAAATTCCGGTAGTTAAAAATTTTAAAAAATGCATAGGCTACATAAGGTCAAAGCGCTTTAAAAATAGTCAATAATGTTATTTATAATAAATGCCCTGTGTCATGGCAAATGGTCAAAATTTTTATATAAACGGCTAAAAATGGTTGTAGAATGGTCAAAATACTTGTAAATGATCACAAATGATTTTAAAATGGCTAAAACGCATCAAAAGTGCAACACAGGGTTCTAAGAATACACTATATCGTCACTCGCATTCACTTTATAATACTGTACTTTAAAAAAAAAAACTATAAAACACTATAAATAACTTTAAAGATAACATTTTAAAAGGTATTGATGACTGAATTTGATGGAATGCCCTCATAACTATAATTTAGCAATAATTACACTCATTGAACTATAAACAAAAAATAATGTAAAATATTTTAAAAAATGCATTATTTTGCTAGGTACATGTAGGCCTACATATATATAAAAAAAAAAACTAAGAATTTCTACATTAAAAACATTATCTTATCCAATTAAAATAAACGAATAAAAAAATATACCGGGTATTTTTAATTAAGAAAAAATAATCAATTTTTTTTTTGGGGTAAAATTGAACACCATAAAGATATTTGGCTCTGGTTTCGTAGTTGGCTCTTACAACTAGGAAGCATTGAAGACACCCTGCATTCAAGTCTACTACGGTGGCTGGTAAGAGCTCCTACGATAGGTTAAGATTACGTTATTGATTTATATTTAGGTTAGGCCTATATGGGCAAAGGCCTTCGGCCTTCGGCCATCGCCCATGGCCTAACCTAACCATAAATCAATAACGTAATCTTAACCTATGTTATAGCCAATATCGCCTTAACCTAACCATAAATCAATAACATCTCCTCTGGGCCACCGTACAATACATAATCACCTACTTTCGTACAGGGTGTCTTGAATGCTTCCTAGTTGTAAGAGCCAACTACGAAACAAGACCCAGATATTTAATGATGAAGAAAAAAAAAATAATTACAATATTATATTTTAATTTTTCGGTTGTGAGTAAAAATGTTTTATCACATTGTTTCACCTTGAATGAACGCTGTGGCTAATGAAACAGGGAAAATTTAGTAGGGCGAATTCACGCGTCATTTTTTTTTTTGTGAGTGTTTTTGTTTATTTGCGGTTTTGCATTTTAATAATTATAATCACACTGTACGTTCATAATGTTTGGAAGGCTCGCTAATGATTATTATAGAAATAATAAAACGAAATGATTTGGCCATTTTGAAGGCCGAGCCAAATATGTTTTTTTTTAACTCTTTCCATTCTTTTAATTACTTTGCCCAAAGCCAAATTCAAAGAAAAAATAAATTTTAGAAATGAAACAACAAAATTATATTACATTACTTAGAATTTTTTTTTTTTTATTAAAATAAAACAAACGTTAAATAAAATATATTAAAAATGTTGAAGCAAAAAGAAAAATGTAAATGCCAAAGTCCAAAGTCCAAATTATGCGCATTTTGATTACAAAATAAAAAGAGAATAAATTCGCTCTCAAAACACAATTCGAAACATGCTTTTCACTCCAATTTTTATTTATAACATCAACCCAATTATGTTGAAACAGAAAATTAAAATTAATAGACTTTTTTTAAAATAAAAAAAAAAAAAAATAAGGAGAAAAATAATAATGAATAATGTACCATTTTTTTTTTTATTTCTCTGTTTTGAATTTAATAATTTTATTGCAAAATTATTAAATAAAAAAAAAATTCATATCAATATGCAATATAAACAAAAAAAATTGTTTATTGCAATCATAAATATTTTGTCCTACTAATAAAATAAAAGATTTACAATATAAATCTTTTTTTTTTTTTTTTTGTTTGATTTAGTTTAAACAAACTGAGTTTTGATTTTGGTGGTTTACCAAATAAGATTTCATTTCCACAAAGAAAGCTAATACTGTGCTAAATTTCCACTGAACTTTTGAAACTAGTTTAGCTTTTCGGTAGCCACAGATTTAGATCAAAATGAGTCAAGATGTAAACACACGGTAATTAGAATGATCACTTTTTAAGTTTTAAACCAGTTTTCGGGGGTAGTTCAATGTATTGTATAAATTTCGTTTTATCGCAGTTTGTTTAAACCTTGTTACTAAAGAAGATTAAGTTGGATCAATATCTTGAACCAAGATCAAAACGTAAACGAGTTCATAAAAGTTTTTTTTTGGTAGCCATAACATAGATTTAGATGAAAACGATTTTGTTCTAGAAATTGATTTTTTTAAATCGTATTTAAGAAATTGATTTTTTTTTGATTTTGATATAGAAATTGATTTTATTTGATTTCGATCTAGAAATTGATTTTATCTTGAAATTAATTTTATTTCATTTTATTCTGGAAATTGATTTTATTAGTTTTTGTTTTTGAGCGATTCTGTATCTACTAGTACCTTCAAAAAAACACGTATACCTTTCTAATAATTAATTAATTAATTTTTAATTGCCTAATTTTTTTTGAACAAGTTCAAACAGTGTAATATTATTTTTTTAATAGAATTTACATGTGGTGTTTCTTTTTTTTTTTTTTTTGGCGTTGAACCGTTTTAATCGATACATTTGAAAAGTAATTACGATCAAAGTTGTTCCACATTCACGATATCGATACACACATGACACTATACCCCCTAAAAACACGTTCGAATAATGTATTACATTATTTTTTCCTATATAACATTATACCCAGATTTAGCTCTCTCATTTTTATTTTTTTCTTTTTCTTAATAAATTAATTTTCCCTCGTAAAAATCAAAAAAAAGAGTTTGTGAAATGGTGCGTGACGGTGTTCAGTCGGTCACGCTTCATCCTACTGCCAACGTACAAAACCTTGAGATAAAGTGACCTTAATTGTATCTTTTGTTCCAAACAATAAACTTTTAATTTCGACGGTGATGACGTTGCACCAATTGACTTCACCCAAAACGCTTGTTTTCTTACACAATGTCAGCTGACATCAATGAAGAAGGAAATTTTGTGTTTGTCCGAAAATACTTTTTTATTATTTTTTTTTTTCTACTTCTTCTTTCAATTATATAAAGATCACGATTACGTGTTCGAGAGATAATCTAATGTTGGTTTAAAAATAATTATGTAACACTACGCAATACGTGGTGGATTTTAAACGAAAAAATTTTGGAACTCAATTTTTCTTCTTACATAAACGAAAAAAACAACAAAACCGATGATTATTAAGAAAAAGTAATCCCCATCACATTACAAATGCACGTCATTATTATTAATTACCTGTATTTATTAAATAATCAAACAGTGTTGCCAATTTAATAATTATAGTTTTTCAGACCTTCGTTTTGCTTTGGGTTTTTTTTTGAATTCTGACCAATCTAACTCAGGCTCGTTTTCCATACTAAAGCAGCGCGAAATGACGTCATTAAATCAAGAAAATTACCACGATTAGATGACATCATTTCATTAAACTGTAATAGAAAAACTCGTATTTTCGAAAGCGTTGGACGACATTTCCAATGCAACAGCTGCATTTATTTAATATTTTTACGTTTTTCTGGAGCTTGAGTTGACATCCGTTTTGAGTTTTGTAAATGAGTAGAAACGTTCCCCAATTTTTTTGCAAATCTTTTAAAGAGCGAGATTTAACGCGGGTTAAAGAGGTAATTAATTTTAATGAGAAATCAATATGGGTGCATTCATTAATTCAAAGCAAAAACAAATATTTGAGGCAAAGACAAATACAAACTCAAGACAAAAATAAAATTCAGATGAAAAACTAACTGAATTAAAAGCCTTTGTTGATCCTTAAGTCTTATAAATGAGGAAAAGTGTTCCCAAATTTTGTCCCAAGAAATTAATGAGAAATGACGAAAAGATTGATAGTTGAATGACATTCGGTAAAATTAATTGCAAGCAAATTGTCATTAGATTTCTACGAATTCCATTGCACCATCAATTTTTTTTTGGCATAGCGAACCTATCGATCTAACGAAATAATTAACTACACATCAGTATTTATTGGTGAATTAAGAACCAAAATATCGATGCTGCGCGTCATTTATCCTACAACAAAATTTGTTGTGCAAACAAATTTCATGTTTGCAATGGAAAATGCGGTAGTATACATCAAAATTATGTGTGTAGCGAATTTCTCAGTATTACTGGCAACAATGAAGTTTTCTCAAGAAAAACCAAATTAATTGGAGGACAAAATGCCAAACTTGGCCTACTCACCCATTGCAACCCTCCCCCGCACTTGTCGAATAAATTATCAACATCCTTCTCCATTTCATTTTTACGAGAAAATATCCCTGTTTTTATTTGAAAATTTGTCAACTACTTAATCAAAGCAAAAACTTTACAAATTTTGATTGCATATTCAAAATCAGCTTAATTTATATGAAGAAAAATTTGAATGTCGCTGTTACACTAACTCAATGAAGAAAGATGAAATGACGTGACCAGAATAGATAATTAGCTCAATTTTGTAATTCCTGGTTATCCACGCAACAGATAAATAGATCAATTCTTAGAAAATTCCGAGGAGGGTAAAACCCGAGTTTGGTGAGACCAGGAACTCGTTATCAATTTTAAAAGACAACTAAAACCCAAAAAATACTGTATCTACTACCGCGTAGACCTGCGTGTAGAAAATAGCTCTCAGTAGTTAACGCTTCGACGTGAATTTTATGACGTCAACAAATCACGTAAGACGCAATTAGGAAGCGCAAACAGTAAAAAAAATATATATACTGTAAGGAATAAAAAAATATTTTGCTTATTATTTTGACTACAACGGTTCTAAATTTTTGAACCGTATAAGAATTATTATTGTTTAACTACCGTAATTAGTTAGTCAGAACAATTTCGAGTAATGTCGCAGGTAGACCCATTTAGTAACACCTTAATGTTATCACGCAATAGAAAGAGGCTATTGAACTATAATAAAAAGCGGATCCACCGTACGGTATTTGTAGATACAGGATTTTAATTACGCTTTCGCTTTTAATTGTGATTTAAAATAGAGGTGAAAGAAAAAGTTAATTTCATCATTTTAAAAAAAACCCTTGATTTTTATTTTTGCTTTTTGTATAAATTAAGCAAAAAAATAATATTTTTACGTTATTAAAATTTTAATTTTATGACATTTGTTGACTAGAATTTTTAATTTTGAACAGTAGGTTACATATATTTATAACTGCATCTATTCAACCGCATTCAAATGTTGACTCGCAAAATCATTATTTGCGAGTTCGCACGTTCTTATGACGTTGTTAGAATTATATGATAATAAATTTATAGAAAAAAAATGTGTTTGTAATTTTTTATTTAAAAAAAAAAAATCTTATTTCTGACGTCATTGCAGCTTTAGAAATAATTAACGTCATTTTGACGTCATTAAAGCGGCGTTAAGCATAAGAACCAGCCAAAAAGCTTAATCATAAACTCTCAGGGCACTATTTACACATTGGGGGGCCTCAGCAGTTGGCATTGAAGTAGGGCACAATTTGATAAACACGGGAATTAATACGCGTAAAATTTGCAGGAACTAGGAAACTGAGCGAAATTTTTAAGAAAATTAGCAAAACGACTTGAAACTTGGAGAATAATTTTGGCGCAGATAACGTGACTTATCAAACAAAATCCTGGATGCGTCACTTCTGGTTACCAAAAATAATAGTGAATTAGTGAGGAGAGCTGCATTTTCGTTTCTGTCTAGGGCAAAAATAGTCTGTAACGGTCCTTGAGGTGGTCTACATAATCTCGTAGAGATGAATAATATTGTTGCTTTAAAAATGCTCTTGTTTTCATGCTCTAAAGTTGTTCATGGGGAAGGAAGGAAAAACCAATGTATGCGCAAATGTTTTTACGCAAACTTTATTGAATAAACATGAGGAATAAAAACAAATAAACTAAAAATATGCTGGATGCGCTGATATCCTAACCATATTCTCGCGTAAAAACACACAGAGTATTGGTTTCAGTTGATTTGAAACCGGCTTCTGCACTTGAAACATGTTTTTGAGAAGGCGATTGTGGGTTTACGTTATCGTCGCAGCTAATATTTCCGTACTCGTACTTCTCTACACGTAAGTTTAACGTTTCTTTACGGGTTTTGCTAATAAAGAGTTTGCGCTTAAAGTGTAAAGCTCGTAGTGTGCTCATATTATGAGAACATCGGTGTCGGTGAACGCTTAACGTCGCTAGCGTTCGCCATGAGCGCAAACTCTTTAAAATGATAAAAGAAAAAAATAATAATTACGGTATTTTATTCCATTTTCAAAAGAAAAATGCAGCAAGCAGTTTCGAAATTAATCGCGGAGCCTGATGCAGTTGGGAAACCGGTTTTAAAAGATGAAGTTCGGGCTATAATTTCGAAGGACACAGTTCCTGATATCAGTTTAAAATACGAAGTTTCGAGTACATTTTCAGAAGATGAAGACGATTTTCTAAGCGTAGCTTCGGAAAAGAAAGTTCCAATATCAACTCCGCGGAATTTGTCGCAATCATGCTCTGCGCCGAAAACCAACATAATGTTTGTGAAACCTCATAAAACAGGAACGTCCACCATCCAGAACCTGTTGTTTCGTTTTGCCTTGAAGAACCAGCTGATAGTAGCCATGCCTCTACCATTCCACGTCCAAGTTTTAAGCGAATTCCACCGCAACATTTTGTTTGCCTTGAAACCCGGTAACCAGTACAACATCTTCGCTCATCACGCCATCTTTAATTACGAAGAGGCGCGCGCAGTGATGCCAGCTGACACCATCTACGTCACTATTCTGCGGCATCCGGTGGCGCAATTCGAGTCCGCTTACAGCTTCCTGGGCTTATCCAGACTTTACGGAATGAACCTCACCGCCTACGCTCTATTAAATCGATCGGAACCTGAGCAGAGAGAACTACAAAACAAGAGAAAGTTCAACTTCGGTCGGAACCAGCAAGCCTTCGATTTAGGAATGGATCTGGAACTTTTTGACGACGAAGCTGCCGTTTTAAAAAAGATTCGGCGGCTGGACGAGCAACTCGATTTGGTGATGATAACGGAACGGATGGACGAATCGCTGATTCTGTTGAAGGAGAAACTTTGTTGGAACGGTTTTGACGACATAGTCAGCGTGAAACGAAACGTGAGAGAAAAGGAGAAAAAAGTGGAACTGAGCCTCGAAATGCGGAAGAATTTGCAAGCTATTAACGGAGCCGATGCAATGATTTACGATTACTTCAATCAAAAGTTTAACGAGGAATTGGAAAGATTCGGTTCGGAACGGATGAAAATGGAATTGAAACAGCTGGAAATGGCGCGAGAGGAAGTGACGAGAAAGTGCAAATACGAACCGAAAGAAAAAGAAATGTGCGCGAATCTGCTGAAATTCGGCGGAAAATTTTCAGCGGAGATTTTTGCTCTGCAGCTACCGTTTTACGACGTCACGGAGTCTCAGTTAAAACCCGACGCATTAGTTCCGGATCTCGTCAATTTCATGCGCCCAGTTCCACTTTTAGAGTCTTAATTCGTAACCAATACTTGAACCGCGCGGTTCAATGAGGTCGATCAACACGTTTTAAACTGTTTGTTTAACTTACATTCGTATTATGATTACCCAAAATAATGCTCGATTGGTATCCAATGCAATTGATACGCTATGCGCAAATTTTTGCATGGCCATATTTTACGTTATTAAAATATATGGACACTCACTACAACGTCGAGTTGAATTACAAACAATTGAAATCAATTACAGTATTATTATAGGATTAATATTAGGCATAATTAATATATATTTTTTTAATTGGCAAGCTGGTACAGTATCAACTAGAGACATTTTTTTATTAGTGCTGCACCAAAAAGCATGAGAGCTGTGAAAAAACCAAGGTGACCAGTGTGTGCGCAAGTGTTTTTATGCCAAATTAACGGAACCAATTAAATAAACACGAAGAAAATAACAGAAAACCTGCGTTGACTCTTAAACAAATTCATTACGAAAAATCAAAACTACAGCCGCCAGTGAAATTCGAATTTCCAAAGCGATCGATTTAGTTTTTGAGACCGACAAAACAATGTTTTTGAGAAGACGAGTTTGCCTTTGCGTTATAGTTTCAGCCTTTTCTTTATTCATATATCTCTGCACGTAAGTTTAACGTTTCTTAATGATTTTTTTCTCAATCATTTTCCCTAATTCGAACTAATGCAAAAACAACCTCGGAATATATAAGCGGAAAGTTTGCTGTAATTACTATATAGACTATTAATTGATTTAATCGTTCAAAAGGCAAATTCAGGAAGAGGCAGTTCCGAAATCAATTCCTCCTGATGCAGTTCGAAAACTGGTTTTAAATAACGAAGTTCGGAATATAATTTCGAAAAACAACGTTCCACAAGTTATAACTTTGGAAGAGAAAGTTCCGTTAGTAATCCCACAGAATTCGTGCTTACCAAAAACCAACATAATGTTTGTGAAACTTCATAAAACTGGAACTTCCACCATCCAGAACTTGCTGTTCCGTTTTGCCGTCAAGAACAACTTGATAGTAGCCATGCCCCACGCCTATAACCTGATGACCTTAACACCATTCCACCGAAATATTTTGTTCCCTTTGAAACCCGGAAATCAGTACAACATTTTCACCGAACACGCCATCTTCAATTACAGCCAAGCGCGCGCGGTGATTCCGACCGACACCAAATACGTCACTATTCTGCGAAATCCGGTGGCGCAATTCGAGTCGGGCTACAGCATCATGCACTTATCAAAACTTTACGGAATGAACATCACCGCCTACGCTCTATTAAATAGATCGGACCCTGAACCGAGAGAACTACAGAACAAGAGAGCGTACAATTTCGGTCGGAACCAGCAAGCCTTCGATTTAGGAATGGATCCGGAACTTTTCGACGACGAAGCCGCCGTTTTAGAAAAAATTCAGCAACTGGACGAGCAACTCGATTTGGTGATGATAACGGATCGGATGGACGAATCGCTGATTCTGTTGAAAGAGGAACTTTGTTGGAAGGATTTGGACGACATAGTCAGCGTGAAACGGAACGCCAGAGGAGAGGAAAGAAGAGTGGAACTGAGCCCGGAAGTTGGGGAAAAGATAAAGGAGATTCACAGAGCCGATGTGATGATTTACAATCATTTCTATGCCAAGTTCAACGAGCGGTTGAAAACATTTGGTGCGGATCGGATGAAAGACGAATTGAAACGGCGCGAGAGAACGTGCTAACAAAATGCGAAAACGAGCCGAAAGGATAGGACATCTGTACAAATCTGATGAGATACGGCGTCATATTTTTAAGGGAAATTTTCACTCAGCAACGGCTATTTTATGACGTCACGGATTTTGAATTACAACTCGACGAATTATTTGAACATCTCATCACATTCACGCGCGACAAATTTATCCTGAAAGTATCATCCTTAAAACCAATGCTCAAACTACTGTTCAGTGGTTTTAAATTGATCTCAGTTTCTTAAATAAACGACACTGCGCATGCGTACGCCTTGTTAAAACTTGTTTCAAAAATTCAATCCTACACCCGGAAAATGGATCTACGGTATTAAACTGCAGTGTTATTGACATTAAAAGTTTTCAATCGCAGTTGTCGATTATCGAATCGTATGCGCATGAATCACTGAATGTTGCGATTTCTGAATACAGTAATCTGTTTACATTTCCTTTAAAAATTTTTTTGTAGTACAGTACTAATCTCTGTATACTTATTTAATTTTCATGCACCTTGAAAAACGACTTTAAATGATAACAAAATGTCGCAAAGTTTTCTCGAATTTAAATTTTGATCCATCGGGATGATAAAACTTATTTTTGGGATGACGAGTTCGATTTTTGTAAAATTTTCGGCGGAGATTTTTGCTCTGCAGCAACCGTTTTACGACGTCACGGAATCTCAGTTAAAAATCGACGCATTAGTTCCGGATCTCGTCAATTTCATGCGCGCAGTTCCACTTTTAGAGTCTTTTGTAACCAATACTTGAACCGCGCGGTTCAATGAGGTCGATCAACACGTTTTAAACAGATTGTTTAACCTACATTCGTATTATGATTATCCCGATTGGTATCCAATGCAATTGGTACGCCACGCGCAAATTTTAGCATGGCCATATTTTACGTTATTAAAATACATAGACACTCACTACAACGATATGAATTACAAACAATTGAAAACTTTTATAGGAGTAATATTAGGCTTAATTAGTTTTTTTTAAATTGGCAAGTTGAAACAGTGTCAACTAGAGAAATATTTATGATATTGCTGTACCAAAAAGCATGAGAGCTGTGAAAAAAAACAAGGCTACCAGTGTGTGCGCAAGTGTTTTTATGCGAAATGAACGTAAATAAAAGAGTTCCTGCGTTGGCTATACACAATAATTTTGTTACGATTTACGAAAGATCAAAACAACAGCCGCCAGCGAGATTAGAATTTCCAAAGCGATCGATTCAGTTTTGGAGACCGACAAAACAATGTTTTTGAGAAGACCAGTTTGCCTTTGCGTTACAGTCTCAGTATTTTCTTTAATCATATTTCTCTGCACGTAAGTTTAACTTTTTCTTAATGAATTTTTCTCATAAAGAGGTTGCGCTTAAAGATGCGTAAACGGCCAATGAAGGTCCTTAGTATGATCCTATTAAGATAATCCCAAAGTCTGCGAAACGTCATTTATAGTAAGTTTATTAGCGTATTTAACATACGTTATCCTAGCGTGTATCTTAGGCGCAACCTCTTTAATACGTAAAGATTAATACGAACCTCGGATTATAAGCGAAGGTTTGCTGTAATTACTATATTCAATTGATTTAATCGTTCAAAAGGCAAATTCAGGAAGAGGCAGTACCGAAATTAATCTCTCCAGATGCAGTTCGAAAACCAGTTTTAAATAACGAAGTTCGGAATTCAATTTCGAAAGACAACGTTTCACAAATTATAACCGTGGAAGAGACAGTTCCGCAGAATTCGTGCTTACCAAAAACCAACATAATGTTTGTGAGACTTCATAAAACCGGAACTTCCACCATCCAGAACCTGCTGTTCCGTTTTGCCCTCAAGAACAACTTGATAGTAGCCATGCTCCGCTGCTTTAACCTGATGCTCTTTACAGAATTCCACCGAAATAATTTGTTCCCTTTGAAACCCGGAAATCAGTACAACATTTTCACCGAACACGCCATCTTCAATTACAACCAAGCGCGCGCGGTGATGCCGGCCGATACCAAATACGTCGCTATTGTGCGAAATCCGGTGGCGCAATTCGAGTCGGGCTACGGCTTCTTTAACTTCTCAAGAATGTATGGCATGAACATCACCGCCTACGCTCTATTAAATAGATCGGACCCTGATCAGAGAGAACTGCAGAACAAGAGAGCGTTCAATTTCGGTCGGAACCAGCAAGCCTTCGATTTGGGAATGGATCCGGAACTTTTCGACGACGAAACCGCCGTTTTAGAAAAAATTCAGCAACTGGACGAGCAGCTCGATTTGGTGATGATAACGAATCGGATGGACGAATCGCTGATTCTGTTGAAAGAGGAACTTTGTTGGAAGGATTTGGACGACATAGTCAGCGTGAAACGGAACGCCAGAGGAGAGGAAAGAAAAGTGAAACTGAGCCCGGAAGTTGCGGAAAATATAAAGGAGATCCACAGAGCCGATGTGATGATTTACAATCATTTCTATGCCAAGTTCAACGAGCGGTTGAAAAAATTTGGTGCGGATCGGATGAAAGACGAATTGAAACGGCTGGAAACGGCGCGAGAGAAAGTGCTAACAAAATGCGAAAACGAGCCGGAAGGAGAGGACATCTGCGCAAATCTGCTGAGATTCGGCAACGCATTTTTAAGGGAAATTTTCACTCAGCAGCGGCCATTTTATGACGTTACGGATTTTGAATTAAAAGTCGACGAATTAGTTAGAAATCTTCTCACATTCATGCGCGAAAAATTTATCCTGAAAGTATCATCCTTAGAACCAATGCTCAAACTGTTCAGTGATTTTAAATTGATCTCAGTTTGTTAAATAAACGACACTGCGCATGCGCACGCCTTGTTAAAACTTATTTCCAAATTTCAATCCTGTACCCGGAAAATGGATCTACGGTATTAAACTGCAGTGTTATTGACATGAATCGGACTGAATGTTGCGATTTGTGAATATTCTGTTTACTTTTCCTTAAAAATTCAGTTGTAGTACTAATCTCTGTATACTTATGATAACGAGCTTAAATGAGCTTAAATGATAACAAAATGTCGCAAAGTTTTCTCGAATTTAAATTTTGATCCATCGGGATGATAAAAATTATTTTTGTGATGACGAGTTCGATTTTAGCATTGTTTTTCTTATCCATTTTTAAGCCGACTAATAAGTGCGATTGGAACGAAGATTAAACGATTGATCAGAAATGTAGGCTACAGTAGTTGAATAGAAATGGGAACAAATAAATGACAGATTCGTTTGTTTATTTTAGCATAATATAGGTACAAACAATAATAATAGTAATACCTGCACATTTGTTTTTAAATGTTAATAGATCCAAATGTTTGTTTACTTTTGGGGTCGTAATTAAAATAAGGTATTTAACCAATTTTAATTGGGTATTTTAACAGAATTTTTGCTTTATGACAAATTCTATATATATATATAAATATTTTTTTTTTTGGTGGAAGTTTTGTATGCAGCAAAATGAAAACAAATCTCTTTTTTTTCCAAGGTTGTTCTGCAAGAATAAATCACGCGTGTTACACGCTGCTAATCAAAAAATACCCCCATAATTTTAAAAAGAAAACAAATAACGTAGCAAATTAAGAAGTTGTTTGCAGCTAATTTCAATTATGGTGATAAACGATTGCTAGTTGTCATTCTATAAGTAATAAAAAAAAAAAACACAAATCTGAAGCCTTAAAGGTATGAAAGTAGAAGGACAGGAAAACGAAAAAGTAATGAGTCATAACGACAAATAACCCCACCCCCTCATCAATACCACCTTCTCACCTGGGAACTCCCAAACACAATTTCTTATGTCCATTCAAAGGAGGTAAAAAAAAAACCCTCAAAAAATAAGAAGTTATTTTTTTTAAGCTGTTATTTTTAGTTATATTTTTGGCGGTAATTTCATGGATTATCCTTTCCTTTTTTTTATGAGTTTGAAAACAAATTGCTGTCTAAGTGCACGTGTGTTTTTTAATAGGAGAGGTCTTTTTTAGGATGAAATTTCCGAGTAATCAGGAAGCTAAAAAAAAAAAAAAAATGTATGTAACGTCAGAAGTCCAAGTGGTGTTACATATGCATGGGCGACGTAAAATCCTGTTTCAAAATCACATGTTGTTGGCAGCGAGTTTGAATTTTCTTTCGTGCGTCGTGTAGCTTTAAATTGCTATTTGAAAGAGACGAGAAAATTGTTTCTCCCAAGAACAAAAGTAGTCTATATAATTGAACGTTCAAGTTCAATTTATAACAATGCAGGTGGTTAAACGCTCGAGTGACATGTGGTGATACAAATTTGGATTATTAAATTAAATGAAAGGATTATCTGATTAAATGATAAACTTTAAAAGGTATTTGTTTTATCATTTTTTTTTATTGATAGGATTTTTTTAAAAAAAATAATTAAAACAAAAATTAAAATAATTTTAATTTAAACCTGTTTAAAAAAAATTTGTTTACGGTATTTATTTTTTAATTTTATACATTTTCAGCTGATGATGGATCGGCCGTTTCGTTTCTGCATATTGCTGACTCTGGGAATGGCGATTCCAATCGGTTTCCTCCTCACGCCTCTATACATCCGTCATCACGTGTACGGAAAATATCGCATCCCGGTCACCACCACCGAATCCCGCATCGTGGATCATAAAATTTCCACGTTCTGGTGCGAAGCGGAACGAATTTCCATAAACACCACCTTCAACGCTTATTTAATGAGCGAAAAACCTCACTACTTCGAAAACTCGACGCGCACTTTTTGGACTACCAAACACTTTCAACTGCGTTCGGAAGAACGCGAGTATTGGGGTTTTTTTCTGCCCAAAAATTCCGTCTTGAGCGTCAGTCTGTGCGCTCGTTACGAAGGAGCCAAAGTAGTAATTTACAAAGGGAAGCGTAACATGAAAACGTGCGTGAAACGCGAAGACGACGACGAGGGCGAGGAGGAAATGGAACTGTCGGACGAAGACGACGACTACATCACCGACGACGATTTAGAAGAGACGTTGGACGAGGACAGTTCGGTGTCCAGCAGCGACGAAGAGTTTTTCAACGACTGTCACGGGGCTCTATTCAACCAAACCCTCATCCCCAGCGCCGATTGTGACAGTGCCCAATCCAATTCCAAAAACGTGCTCAGTTATAAAATCACTTCGGCCGATTATTATTACGTGCTGCTCACCAGTTTAAACAATTTGTATCAAAATACGATCGTGGCCAAGTTTCGCATCACTCGTCCCGTGTTGAATTTGCTGCAACCGGTGCGGGCGTGCGAGAACGTGACGGAATGTACGATGCCGTTGAGTTTCGGAACGTCGCAAACGGTGGTGTTGGAAATGCCCGAAGAAACGGAATGGGTGGCGGATATGGGGGAAGTCGAGTGCATACCTAGACCCATGGTTTATTTCCCGTTTTATTTGGCCATTCCCATCTCCATTCTCTGTTTCGCGTTCGGTGGAAGGAAATAGGAAAAAAAAGTTCCCGAGGACGAAGTTGATCGCTAGACTGGAACTAGCGAAATTTTTAGATGACGATTTATTTAATAACTAAATGACAATTTATTATTAATTTTTCTTTTTATTCATTTTTTTATTTATAAATGTTTTTAGATAAATAAAGGTCATTTACCTTTTTTAAAAGTGACGGAATACATTTACTATGTTTAATTTGTTTAATATTAGTAAAAAAAAAATTTATTAATAATTATTATTGATTAGCATTTGAAGATATTTTTGCAACAACTGCGGACGGAATTAAAAGCATCTTTTCTTACGCAATATATAATGGAAATAATAAAGCCTTGAATAGCCGTCAGAGTTAAGGAAACGAACCAGGTATCGAAAACGGAGGAGCCGATAAATTTGCAGATGGAACTAATTATCCAACTAAATCCCATCAAAATGAACATCTTCATTGAAATTTCGAACCTAAAAATTAGACGTTAAAATTAATTTTAAATCTTAAAAAAAAACGTATAAAACTTACAATTGCCTCCGTCTGCGGTGATTCACCAGTTCGGTACCCAAACCAGCTTGATGCAGAATGCAGATGGTCAACACCATAAACACCAACGTCAACACGGCGAAAACGGTCAAGGGGAAGGAATAGAACGCGTTCACCGAGTTCCAGTCATTGAAGAAACAAAAGGACAGCGTGGTGTGGTCGAGCGATCGCTGCGGAACTAAGATGCTGGGTTTATATTTGAAAGAAAAATCGAAGGGTGGCCAAGCTAAATTGATGGATAAGACGATGATTGTCAGTATCAGTGCCACACCCCAGGCGTATACGTTGTAAATTACGAACCTCTTGAGAGATTTATTCGGTAACTCGCAACAAAATCTGCCGTTAAAAATGTCAAATGCACCGCACGCGCAGTTCCGAGCTGTTTGAAGACGAGAAAAATAACTCCACGAATCGTAAGCGATGACGGTTAACCATAAAAACGTGGCCATGATGAAAAAATACGACAAGCCGAAAATAAAGTAGCACGGGACGAATTCGACGTAGGTGTAAAAGATCCTCACGCCGGACACGAAATAAAAAGCCGCCAACGAAATTACGTGGAAAAGTAAGCACAACGAATGGTAATTGTGCATAAACATGGGAATGCGGAGGATGATGGTTAAAACTAAGGTGCTGCCGGAAAAATAAAACACTTGGTAGACGATTTTTAAAAATTTGGCGAACAAACTCTTTTGGTCGGCGACGCAAGCCGTTATTTCCAAGTTGAGAGATTTGTAATATTGTTGGGGCAATAACGTCTGACCATAAAATCTGTCCAACACGTTGAAATTGCTCAATTCCGCGTAATTAATCTGAAAAATTTGTTCTTTATCTTTGCAGTTTAAAAACGCGGCTGATAGGGGAACGCACACCAGTAAGAATTGGCTGTAATTGAGGGAATATACGGGAGCTTTAATCGTAATATTCGCTGGCAGCACCTTTATCGAGCCGTCCTCGTTCACTCGATAGTCATTTTGGTACAGAGCGATCATGTTACACCGAGAAATTTCCACGAAATTGAATTTATGAACCACGCTTTCGGCGCACATCAACGCCGTTTGGTTTTCGTCGACGTAGAAATCTCCCAGAAACGCCGTCGATTTTGCGTGGAAAACGTTCAACGTGGTTTGGTTGACTATTTCGTAACTGCCGAAAGGAACGCTCACTGTTTCGCATTGCAGTAGTTGAGGCGTTGGTGGGTAGCACACCGTCACGTTATTTCTCGTAGCACTCAGCACGTTTCTCGGCGAAATCGGCATGATGTGATCGGCTATTACAACGAATCCGTCGAAAGTGATCTCGTATTGCTCCTTTTGTAAAGTAACGTTGAAGCAAGGCGGTATTCGCGGCTGTTTCACGTTTAATTTTTCAGCGGCTGGCATGGATAAGATGTTGGTGGATGAATTGTAACTCAAACTCACGCTTTTTAGGACGTCGAAATTGCAGTAAATATTGCCGATGATTTGTTGCGATATGGGGCAATAAATGAAACAACTTTTTCCATCTTTGCTGAGGTACCAACCGTATAAACAGCTTTGTGTACATGCGGTTATGTTAAATCTCCAAACAAATAGCGCAATGGTCAGTAACTCAGTAACTTTCATTTTGACGATTTGAATGGCATAAAAAATTTAAATATAACAAATAATATTAAAAATAAAATTGTATTATATTGGCCGTAAACGTGTTATTTTTATCACAACAAATTGTTGACTTTTGCAAAGCTAAAAATCGTAACAACATGTATTTATATAAGCTAATAAATCAGTCGAGTTTTAATGTGTTATAAAACAGCTTGGCAAGTTCGTGGCCATTGCAACATCATTAGGAGTAAAATGATTAAAAGTGTCGCAGGAAGCAGCAAATGAAACTTAATCAAATATTTGCTAAAAAGACCTCAAATTAATTTCAAGATCTATTTATAAGTACAGTATCTAGTTTGTATTTCAAAAATACAAAAAGGGCAGTGACTTCACCAAATATAGAGCTTTTTATAATAACACACAGTAAACAATTAATGTTATTGCAACAAGAATAACAAATATTTTTTAAGCTTGGTAATTAATTGCCCTAACTGTAAGGGTACAGTAGGTTTAACAAATAAATCTACAGTCGGTTTGTTTTAAAATCAAAACCTCAAAAAGTGGAATTGTGAAATAAAAGCGACTTGAAATTGTTTAAATTAATACGAAAGTCATTCGATGCATAATTATTTTTATATTATAAAAATGGCTTTGAGGGGTTGCCATTGTTTTATCTAACTTGTTGTTTCAAGAATTATCTTTTGCGTTTAGAAAATGATTAACATAAATTCAAGTGCGAAATTATACAGCAAACGAAAAGGATATTGGCAACACAGATATAATATTACTTCATTTAATTTTTCATTCTTGTAATTGGATGTTATTATACGCAATTAAACCCCTCGGTTAAGTGGGTTATTTATGTGATGTTTCAAATTATATCTTTGTGTTGAGAAAAAGATGTTTTTATTTCTTCCAATTTTTAAATTAAAATACGTTTCCCAGCATTACAATTTATTGTTTTGGCACATTTAATTCTGAAGTCAAAAAATTGTATTAAAAATAGTATTTGAAGTACAAAAATTTCACACCGTAGCCTTATTAATAGGATTAATTATTATTTCTTAATACTGTTTACAGCAACAATTTAATTGATATCTCTTTTTCTAAGTGCGTTTGTTTTCCCCTTTTCACCGACGTCGAGAAAACAATGCAGTTAATTAAAATAAAAATGTTGGCACTGTCGATCTCTCAGATGGGTTGGTTCAAATTTCTTTCAAAATAATAATTACAAGTACTGTACTCCATAATCGTCAGAAAAATGAAAGTGACGGAGTTAATAGTTATAATATTTTTTAACCACTTAATTTTCGTGGTTAGCGGTGACAAAAAAAATTGTTTCTACGGTTGGTACTTGAACGAGGATGAAAACGCGTGTTTCACTCCGTGTCCAATATCCCGGCAATACATTTCGAACGTATATTGCAATTTCGAAGCGTTGAAAAGTGTGCCCGATCTACATTACAACTCCGCTACGAGTGTCTTAAGCATGCCTACTGGCCAAAGTTTCGGTTGGAACGCGTCACCGATACCACCTTGCTACAACGTCACTTTAAAAAATGGTCACTACAACATTTCATCGAGTGGATTTGTATCCATAGCTCCGCATTTAATGCAAATATCACCACGAAACGTGGTTGGTCTCACGAATGACAGCGTGACACTTTGTTACCCAGCGTCACCGCAGCTGCTTCAATGCGATTTTGTAAAAACGCCGATTGGTGGTTACGAATTAATTAACGGAACTGAGCTAAAACTGTTCGAAAGAAATATTTCGGTATTTCTAGGAGATTTTTACATTAACGAAAAGCAAACGGCGATGACTTGCGTTGATAGTGTTATTAATTATTTCGAATTTACAACAAATCCACGATGCAACATGCTCGTTCTTCAAGGCGAAGAATTTTCCGTCAACGCTGACGGTTCAATCACTGTGATCGGTGCAAATATCACGATTAAATCCCCGATATATTCATTAAATTACTCTCATTTTATAATTGTTTGCGTGCCATTGAGTGCAGGTTTTTTGAACTGCCTCAATAAACAACAAATTCCGAACTCTGATTTGATCATGTTGGACCATTTCTATGTGTACGACACATTTTATCGACAAAATTTAAGCCCTCGACATTATTACACTCGACTCAACATGGAAATAACCGCCTGCGTTGATAATCCGTACAGCGTTTCGGCAATTTTACTGCAAATATTTTACGCCCTGTTCTTGGTTTCCGGCTGCTCTTTAATTTTAACGGTAATTATTCGATTTCCGATGTTTGTTCAAAACTATCACTCGATGTATCTACTGTTTCACATACTCTCGCTGTCGGGAACGTCATTTCTACCCTGCGTCAAGTTATTTTAT
The DNA here is from genome assembly GCA_034692225.1 of Polydesmus complanatus. NCBI lineage: Eukaryota > Metazoa > Arthropoda > Diplopoda > Polydesmida > Polydesmidae > Polydesmus > Polydesmus complanatus. The sequence continues at coordinate 48,026 of JAQGAZ010000658.1, forward strand.
ACCTACTTCGAAGTCATTCCGTGTTACATTATTTTTGCTTTGAGATACTTTTTCTTGTTGGCGGCTTATCTGTGGTTAAACGTTATTGCGTTTGATTCGTGGAGTTACTTTTCGCACATACAAACCGTTCTTTCCAACACTTGTGCGGGGTTCGAATGTATGAACATTCTTTTTAATTGTCATTGCACATCGCAAAAAAGACCTTATAAAAAATTCATTATTTACAACGTGTTCGCCTGGGGGTTGGCATTTACGATGACCACAATCGTGCTAGTGTTGGATTCAACTTGGCCACCTTTCGATTTTACGTTAAAATTGGAACCGACCATTCTGCTGCCTCATTATCCACTGCATTACCCCGAGCTATCGGTCTGTTTTTTTAATACCTCGAAGCCGTATATAATGTTTTGGTCGGTCCCGTTTAACGTTTGCACAATTTTCAATCTAATTTTTATGACGCTGACCATTCGAAACATACATCGAGCCAGTTTGCACACCGATTTAGTCAACCACCGAAGACGTAAGCAATTGTAAGCCATTTTATTTTTCAAATACAGTGTAAACAAATTAAATTTGTAACCATTAATTATTTACGATGCCTAGGTTTGAAATTGCCATGAGAATGTTTATCATGTTGGGATTTTGTTGGATAATTGGTGGCATCTGTTATTTTATTGGTCCGCGGGTTAAACCTCAATTTGAGTTGCGATACGTGTCTGTAGGGCTACTGAGTATACAAGGGTTTTTTATTTCCATTATTTATTATACTAGAAAAGAAGCTTTTGAATTTATTCAAAATACCAGTAGCTGCTGTTTGACCTGAAATTTTTATGGTAACTATTGTTAAATTAATGAGTAAAAAAATTTAATTTTTTTAATGAGATTATAATCTTTATTAAATACGTTTAAAATCGCCAAATTAAGCGTAATACTCGTATTATCTAATTTTCAACAGAAAATGCAATCTGGAAACCGAGCTTGGAATTTAGATCCGTCGTGTCCGATATTTGGCTTAATTGGAGATTTTTTGCGGTGATATTTTGTGTGCAATAAACACCTACCGGTATTTATGTTTGCAAAATATAATTGCATTATCATAACGTTCATTCGTGCACGTGAAAAGAAAAATTGGCAACACAAAATACTTTATCCAATTAGTAGGCCTATTTTTGCAATTGGATGTATTAATTACCGGTATATGCAATTAATGAATTAGGTTGTTTGCGATGTTTTAAAGGCTATCTTGTATTGAGAAAAACATAATTAATTCTCGAATTTTTTTTCTTATTAAAATACGTGTACTGCAACATCGCAATGAACATGAAATCGGCAGCGTTAGTGCTATTCTTCACCCATCAATTTATTATGGTTCTAGGCGACAAACAGTGTTTCTACGGTTGGTACTTGAGCGAGGATGAAAATTCGTGTTTTGTACCGTGTCCAATTTCTCAACAATACATTTCGAACGCGTATTGCAACTTCGAAGCTTTAAAAAGTGTGAGTTTAAACTACAATTCATCTACCAGTATCTTAACCATGCCAATTGGCGAAAATTTCGGTTCGAACGCGTCACTCATACCGCCTTGTTACAACGTCACTTTAAAAAGGGGCCAATACAACGTTACATCGAGCGGATTTGTTTCAATATCTCCGCATTTAATGCCAATATCAACGCGAAACGTGTTTCATAATAAAAATGACAGCGTGACGCTTTGTTATCCATCCTCGCCGCAGCTGCTTCAATGCGATATTGTTGAATCACCGATTGGTAGTTATGAAATAGCTAATGGAATCGAATTAAAGCTTATTGAAAGAAATATTTCGGTATTTTTAGGAGATTTTTACATTAACGAAAACCAAACCGCCATGACTTGCGTTGACAGTGTCACTCATCGATTTGAATTTACTGCGAATCAAAGATGCAACATGCTCGTTGTCCAACACGAAGATTATTACGTGAATGAGGGTGGTTCAATCACAGTGATTGATGCAAATATCACCATTAAAACCCCGATATATTCTTTAAATTACTCTCGTTTTATAATTGTTTGCGTGCCATTAAGCGCGATGCTTTTAAACTGTAGAAATAAACAACAAATTCCAAACACTGATTTGATCATTTTAGACAGTTTCAGTGTGTACGACACCTACTATAAACAAACGTTAACGCCACAAGATTATTACACCAATCTTAATTTGGAAATGACATCTTGCATCGATGATTCCTACAGCGTTTCGGCGATTGTGCTGACGACCTGCTACGCCATGTTTTTCGTTTCTGGTTGCTCTTTAATCGTAACCATGATAATTCGATTTCAAATGCTTATTCGAAACTATCACTCCATGTGTCTACTTTTTCACATAATATCGTTAATGGGAACGTCGCTTCTACCCGATATCAAGTTACAGGCGGCCCCCTACTTTCGCACACAATTGGTTCCTGAAAATTTGTTGAAAGTCGAATGTGCGAAAGTCGAGGAA
>JAQGAZ010000659.1:0-50437 GCA_034692225.1 Polydesmus complanatus
CGTCCACACTTATTCGACTTGTCGATCCGACAATGTCGGTCTTGTCGTTCGGCCTAATGTGGATGCTCCTTAACAATGTCAGCAGTGCGCTCCAATTTCAGTTGATTGACCAAAAATTAATTCACAATAAAATCTTACTTGACCGCCGAAACCAATCAGAGTTCAAATAAAACAATACGCAAAAAAAAAAAAAATAAAATAAAATAAAAAAAAAAAAAAAAAACCCTTAAATAAATTGCATGTAGGACACGCGGATGCAAAATGAGAGCGATATGACTGGTTACCCCGGTCAAACCGCAAAAAAGAAGAAAAGACGATAGTGTCAAAGGTAAAAAGTGAAATGGGGTTTCCACGTCGCTGTCTAGCACCGACGCTGCTGTCATTCACTGCTCATCTTCAGCGCTTTAAAAGAAAAATTAATAACCGATTAACCTAGTGGAGAAACCGGTAATGCTACTTTGCATTAACCAAATATTGCTGTTGTTTTTTTGTAATTACCACGCTAACCCTCTTTCGGCAAACTACTCATTACAATAAACGTTCTAATAATAATAATAAAAAATAACAAAAAAAAGAAAACAAAACAATATTTTCCATTTCGACAACCTCGATTCACGTGAAAAATTCCGTATAATAACAAGCGTTTGAGTCAAAAAATAAAAAAAAATAATAAATAAAAATAAAGCGAATGTTGACAATGATCAATGTCATTTTTGGACACGCATTGTACGCGCTGACATCATTGTGCCAGCTGATGGCACTGCGCGACGGAAACAACAAGCGCTTAAAACACGGAAATAATGCCAACTTGAATTCATCCAATCGAATCGCTTACTAAATCATTTCGCTACAACAATCTGTTTAATATTCACGATAACTGTCGAAATTACATTGAAAAAACCCCCTTCATTAGTCATATAAAAAAAAATGACTTCCAAATTCAATTGTTATTGACCAATATAACTCATATACTGGAATACAATACAAGCCACGTGAGTTTTACCAAACTTCGTATGTTTACTATATTTAACACGATATTGTTAATAATGACAACGAAATAAGAAACGGCGCAAGCTATAAACTTTATAAAGCTACAACCTAGTCGTATATATTTTTTTTCTTTTAAAAATAAGTGTAAAAAAAAAATGGTTTTGAATAAAACGCTCGATCATTGTTAAGTTATTTCATACAAACAAATTTAAATCCAAACGTTATAAAATACAGGTTTTAAATTTGTACTTTTATTTGCATATTACTAAAAAAAAAAAAAAAAAAAACCCAGTAAATTTAGATAAAACATAACAATTATATGTTATACACATCTTAGGAATTTGTAGTAGACTGTGAAAAATAGGCAAGACTACACGATATAACAATAATTACAGTATGTAAAGGCAACGATAGAAATGGGTCAGAGCAAAGGCTTTTGTCGAGTTCTACGAGCTGGCTTGGACTAACGCGAGCCAACGCATTCCGTAATAATATGTGCAGTCATCACGCTCCGATGACATTATTAATATATCAAAAAGAAAAAATAAATCGCTGCTGTGCATTTATTTACTAACATGATCGATACATGTACAGTACTCCTAAAGCTAACCATATAGATTATACCAAATTTAGCTTCCGATTAAACTCTCGTATTATCACGCATCGAACGAAGCCAACACCAATTCAGCACTATTACCGTTTAGAAGCATTTTGAAATACGGTATCTAAATTTAATTCTGGAGTAGGCCGCCCTCAATTATTATTTACAGCGTCTTTTTATATCTCGTCAAGTTGATTCAGCTGCTTCTTCAAACCGTTAACAAAAAACACTCGTTCTTTATCATAATCTACACGTTTGGTTTTTTAAAGTAACAAATCGCATAAACCAAAATTTAATTTTAAACTTCTCTAGTTCTTTTTTTTTTCTTCTCCTTTTTTTTTTTTTTTTGTCAATAATATAACGTTGACTTTCGAGGTTTCTCAAAAACCGAATAAAAAAAAAATTCAAGGTAAAGAATAAAATAAATTTGCACACTTGAAATTTGGTTGCAAGCGGCTGAATCCCTCCCGTTCAAAATGGAAAAGTACCCGTAATTACCGTTATTTCCGAGATCGTGCGCGACGATAAGAGAGCGTTGAATAAAAACGAGCAATTAAAATCCATCCCTCACGCAATTAGATTTCAAACGAAAGCGAAGTCGGCAAAACGGCGGAGATAGAGAGAGAGAGAGAAAAAAATCGATTAGCAATTCGAGCCACGATGACCACTCAGTCTCTGTCCCCGCTCAACCGGACAATCGCGTGATTGTCACATTATTTTTATTCGCTCGAGTTATAACAAAACCTCGTGACTATAGTAGTAGCTACGCAACCTCCAATCTTATAATCGAAAGGTGCGCTTATCCCCTCAAGCCACTACCGGTAGCCAAAAGATTAATAAGGCGTGTTCTACCAGTCTCAGATAACACACAGAGAGCTCGCTAACAATGGCGATTCACATTTTGCTCGATAAAGATAGGAACGTTCTTCTTTTAAAAATCCAGAAAAGATTCAATTGTCTACGATCAAAAAATATAATACTCCAGTAATAATTATTATGTGAGACGCTCATTTCCAAAAGTCGCTACCTGCACCAAAAGTCATTTTTTTGACGAGATTTTTTTCACGATTGGAGTGACGATTTGGAGAAACGAAATTTCTACCAAAAATAAACTAGAGCAGATTTTAACTTGCAAGCAAGCAAGTTTTGAAACTTTGCTGCGTAAGTAAACAGTTTCGAAACAAACTGCTTTATGCAAGTAAAAAAAGGTGCGAATCTTGCTGAATGATGATACCATGTAGACATAAAACGTACAGTTCATCTTAGTTCTAAATGGCGCTTTGAAATTACAACTCAAAACAGTAAAAGACACATTGTAGTTGCCGAATGTAAGAAGAAGAATGATCTGATAAACGGGGCCAGGCAAGATCTTTCACGTGTTGCATTTGCCTTTCCCCACTAGTAAATGTTAAAAAGATAGTTTTTGGAACCAACTGCGATATTCAACAGCTCAAAAAGAGCAAACTTTTCTATTTTTTTACTTAATTCAAAGGAAGAAAGTAAAAAAAAAACTATCAAAAACAATATCTACCCGGTATCTGGCCTTATTTGGCGATAATGAAATATCATACATTAAATTATAACAAATGCTTAGAAGGATTTTTCTACGATAAAACCGATATCAATTTTGAGCAAATTTGATGACTTCCTCGCGATTCGTTATGATAATATTTCATCGTACCAATTCAGTAACATTTTTTTTTTTATATGATAAAAAAAAATGTATGGCCACGTATTTACTTAGCTCTACATTGTGGGAAGTCGTTAACTCATAATCAAACATTTTAGCGATGTCGTCAGATTCGAACGTAAACGCCCTCCCCACACTTGAAACCATTGTCAAGTGCCAAGAGAAAAAGTGCTCGAGTCCCGTCATACCCCAACGCTTTCCATAATATCTCTCTCAATCTCAAATCACTAACAATCGTAAAAGTAAGAATAGAAATGATAAAAAAAAAAAAAATGTCAAGCTATAAAAAACGACAATCGATAAAATAAAAAATAATCAGCTTTGAATGATCTTCCTTCCCAAAACCACTAACCTTACCGCGACGGAAAAAAAAAGTAAGGTCGGTGGTTACGTCAACGGGATAGTGAGAAAAATACTGATTCAATCTCAACCATCAAATCTTTTTTTTTTATTATTTATTTTTATAAACACAATGCTAATCTAAACCAAAAAATTTTCAAAACGTGTAAACAACGAAATATAAATGAGCGACCGTGACAGTAAACTGCAACAACAAAAACCCGGCAATTGCAAATGTACGTATTGACGTCAGCGATCGAAAACGGCTGAATAGACCGCATTCCGATTCTCCCTGATTGAATTGAACACGCAGTCCGGCAACGTCAATCGAGACCTTTTCCTGAACTTTCAATTTAAAACTACCTTTTTATCGATTCAAATCGATATATTTTGTTTACATCCAAAACAAAATTGTTGCCAAAATAAAAAATAAAAAAAATCAAAGCCAAAATATATTATGTAGATGTGTTTAATATTAACTTATAGCATCGATAAACCCAAATTGCTATTATTTTTGTCATTAATTAAATTTCGTAATAACAAAATTTTAAAATTCAGTTTAGAAAATTTACAAAATCACGTTTTATTATAAGTCTTAGCCTAATTATTTCGTTAAAATTTAAAAAAAAAAAACATAAGCGTTAATTACTTTTTTTGAAAATTATTATATGTAGAACGGGGGAAAAAATCCGAATTATAATAATTAACACATCTTTCATAGCGTTAAAAAGTTGTGCTTAGTTCTCAAAAAAAAAAAAAAATTCTTAATAAATTAAAAATGCTGGCTAGATTAAAAATACAGCACCCGTGTTTGTTTATCTAATTTTCACATTACGTCAACACGGCATTATCTGTAATAATTGCTTTGGCTAACACCGCCTACGTTTTTTAACGTCATCACGACAAACAGTTCCTTAGAGAATAAAGCTTTTTGCTCGTTCTAATGCTTAACTCCTCTCCTTATGACGCAAGAATTTTTTAAATTTTTTATGTTTAATATGAATACTGTAATTCTTTTGTGTTAAATTTTAAAAAAATATTGTAGAGTAGGTTAAGCAAATTTTGTCGAGCTACTGTACTACCGGTATAGTTAAAACAATTACATTTTAAAAAGTTTTAAAACGTCACTCTGCTAACACGTTATGCACCAGTATAATAATTACGCATATTTTAAAAACGACATTATTGGCGGTTTTTTATTTCTTCCTTTTATTATAGTAGCACATTTTGCAAATAAATTTTGTGTCATCGACTTGTTTCTCTGGAACGACATCGTCCCCTGCTGATCAAATTAATAGCTCCGAGGGGCTCCGGATTTTAACATCCGTTTTACATTTAATAATACTAATAATAAATTTAAAAAAAAATAAATAAAAAATAAAGTTTATATTTCCCACTAAAATGCGAAAGAATTAAATTAAAAAAAACAACGCAGCAACTAAACAATGAAGAACCGGTACTCAAAACAAAATAGTTCTTTCACCTTTTAACTCGATTTCACACCACATTCGATTAGCCTAAATAATCCTCCATTTATTTTTTTCTATTTTTAAATAAAATAATTTATTTTTTAAAAAATAAAAAATTCACTTTCAAGGAATTGGGAAATGCTAATTAAAAAAACACCGAATCTTATTACCTTCGTCAACGTTAACAAGTTCAGTAGTCACAAGGTTTCTCTTTTAAAGTATCTTTTTAAAAAATCAAAATCACTGTGCAATAATTTTTTTTTTTAATGAAATTATGTGCACACCGAATGACGAAAGTAGAGAAAATTCTCAGCATCAAACGTAAAGATGAGTCAGGAGTTTGAAATTATCCGACACAAACACCATTTTTCATTCGCCCTCTCACAAACTTTTGTTGAGTGACGCAACCCGACTTTTTAAAAAAAATAATAATGAACACCTTGCTAATGATACGGATACAGACGAGCCGATTCTTAGCAATTAGCGCGAATAAATTGATTTTTCTTAACAAAAATAATGATCCAGCCATTAAAAGAAAACTCCTCCGAATAAAAGAAATTAGCCAGTCCACACATCAAGGTCGGGTACCGGCATCAAGGTTACCGCCACTCCACATCACTTATCAATGGAATATTTATTATTTTATTAGAGGGGAAATGAAATTACAAATTCAGATTAGTAACGCAATAATAATGACGCTATGCTGTAGAAATATTAACGGCAAATTAAGCGTGTCTTGCATTAGTAACATTACCCCAAAATTAATAGTTACAAAAATTAATTGAAAAAACAACAACAAACAATAATTTTCGTAAGAAGTAAATCTCCTTTTAAGCTGATCTCAGTTTATTAGACCGTGCAGGGAAATCTATTTATTTTGGGATTCAAACTACCGGGTATCGAATATAAAGTTTGTTTTTTTTGTGCCAAAACCATTTTTCAACCCGAGGACTTGGGGGTACCCAAAAAAAAAAAATCGTATTGCAGAAACTAAACTTGCTTTCAGGAGATTTGAATCGCGTTTCAGCAAAATATTTCCTGTGACTACCCAAAACTTTAAATAAAATCTAATTCGACAAAAAAACATTAAACTTAACTTATTTTTCTCAATGGAAGAGTAAAGGGAAAAAAATCAGACATGTCACATTTTTTCAAAATAGGCGCATCTTTTTTAACGCCCTAAAATTTTGTTTTGAACATTAAAATGCATTTTCCTAACTTTAAAAATAAAGTGCCATGTCTTACTTTTTCCCTGTGCCCTTCAATTTCCTTTAAAAAAAAAATGACAGGTAAACAAGTCTACATATTATCGTTAATCAACTGACATCGGGGCTATATGTCATAATACTCGCACAAGTGAATATCGCAAACGTCTCCATTACGGTACCTATTAATATGATTCAGCTTTTTCACTTTGTATCAAATTTATCATAAATCGTTTTTGGTAAAACATTTTTTCTTCTTCTTTGAAATAATAATAATAAACAGTTATTTTTAAAAAAAATTCAATTGCGTCGATTCAAATCTAAAAATAAAACAAACCGATCTCGCGTACAGTGTATTGTGTTTGAAAGTGAATTTACGTCCTTCAACTTTCTGACCTAACTTTCTTAAAAAGCATATTTTCTTTTCTCTAAAATAATAGGAGAAAAAAAAATAAATAACAGCTTATTTTCTCCCCCCTAAGTTAGAGAAAAAAAATTGTTTTTTAATAAATTCTGATAAGAATTTTAACCGAGCTGAAGGTGAGCCACTTTCGATTTCTCTCCCTTCTCCATCATCCTCACTATCTCCATGCTAATCACATTTCTTCCTGTCTCCCGAGCCATTTCTTCATCCCCCTTCGATCTTCCCTCCTCCGCCAACCCTCGTCTTTACACGTAAACCAACACCGAAAACAAAAATAGTCGGAAAAAGTTGGAAATTACAGTCTGAGAGAAATATTCGCGTGAGATAGAGATCGGTAGAAATGACGTCATCACTTGTGCGCGCATCTCGCAATTTGAAGGCAACATCAGATGAAAAAGAATGTTGCAAATAAAAATAATAATAATAAAAAAAAAAAAAAAAAACTGAGAAAAATGATCCGAGAAAAGAAGTTAATTTGGTTCGGTGCATCATTCTCCCCCTCTCAATTCGCGTTTCATGTCTTAAACACGCGGAAATTGAAGTAACGTACGGTACCCATGTATATACAGTAAACGTGATTTTCACCGTTATCGATATAATTTATCAACTCCTACCCATAATCTTTGTAAATACGGAAGGATGAAGAAAAAAAAAATTCAATCTCAAAACAGAAGTAGAAAAAAAAAAATAAATAAAATAAACAAAAATATTGCTTGGAAAATTTTTGACCTCAATAATATTGCTACATCAAATTTCGAAGCAATTTTTTTTTCCAATACTGGAATACTTTTTAATATAGAAAGAAAAATCCCTTTTTTTTTTAATCTTAATCCGTAACAATATTCACGCTCTTAATCGATATGACATCATAGTTCGGATAAAAACGGTAATAACTGCTGATAACCGTTTTTTTTTTTTTTTTTTTGGATTTCAAAATGACAAAAACGAAAGTTTATTCTGTACGACCTCGTACTGTTCCACATAAAGTGCTCTAGTGTGTTAAAATCAAAGCAATTCTGAACCTAGTCTGAATAAATACCAATAACTTATACACCAGTCCGTTTTTGACCACTCTCATTTTAAGATTTAATATTTAAAGGTCGTACCTATGAGGTGGTCTCTTCCACTTTAATAATTATTTCTCAATTATCAGAAGACTCAGGAATGCTAAACTGAAGTAACACAGGCCAATGCATTTTTTACAAAACAAATATTAGTCGAAACTTACAAGAAAAAAAAAGCGTCAAACTTAAGAAAATAATCTCCATTTTCGGTTAACAAACACGAAATCAGTTGAAAGCCTCGTCCCAATTAAAATCATGAAATATGGCTATGAAGCCTATGGATTACTAAAATACCTCGTTTTCAACAGATTTTTCCCATAATAATAATTAGTATTGATTACACCGATGTGCGATATAATTTTTTAAAAAAATAAAATATTCACACGAAGATAAATCGTTAAACTTAAATAATGCCTAATTCCATGCCAAAATGTCTAAAACCTAAAATGTCTTCAAATACTGTACATCAAATCATACAGCTTTAGAGATACAGGAACCAATATTAATATTTGTTATTTAATTTCGGTGTAAACTGCAAAAATAAACTTCATTTTCTCAAAATTTTTAAGATTACGAATTTTTTAATTTTAGAAATAAAAATGTTTAAAAAAAAGGGTTTTTGCAATTGATCCACTGCAGCACATATTCAATGCAAGTGCAACCCGGCCAACGATGACGTAAAACAGTCTTGGTTTCAAGACTAAGAATCCCCCTATAAACTCTATTTTTGAAAGAAATAGACTTCGATTGTTTCCGTTCTGGGCCCATCATAATATAATATTATTATACCGGTACGTATAAATTTTAGTTTTAGACATTTTGACGTGACGCGCTTCAATGCCATAATAATGATTACGATGCCTAACCTAAAAAAATTGGTCAATCACATTACAAAAGATTGTCGCTAGAAAACGTCACGTTTCAAACACAAACAAAAGATATCCAAATAAAAAAAAAATAAAATATTAATGAACCGGATACAACTTTAATAAAAGTCGCCCACACAGTAGACGACACGGTAACCAAAATTCACGTAATACATCCATACGATCACGCCATTTCGCCTTTCCCCAAAATACAATGCATTATCATTGTCAGTCATTTGATATGATGTCAACTTAACTTGATATTAACATCTCGTAGATAAAAAAAAAACAAAAAACATAGAAATAGGTGGCTGACTTAAAAAAAAACAGATAAAAGTTTAAAATTTAACTCAAAATATTAATAAAAAATTAATACTTTTTTTTTTTTTTTTTTTAATAATGTGCGCCAATACTGGCAAAACTCGCTACAACATATTACGAATTAAAATCATCTTAAAAAATCTACAAACTTGTCAGATTCTCACTTTCAAAATAATAGAAAAAAAAAATTTTTTTTTTAGCCGCAAAAAGAACTTCTATGAAAATTATCTAGACGTTTCCTGTCATTTCAAACAATTCAATTATTTTATACCGTACAATGCATGTATTTTATATTAAAAAAAAAAAAAAACCATCAAAAAACAAATATCTACAGAGAAATAAAATATGAGAATTGTTCAAATTAGGAAGAGCTAGGCACTTAGCCGACTCGGCTTGTTATTTTGAAGAAAAACTTAAAGAAAATCTTCAACGTGAAAGCAATCTCAAAAGATTAAAAAAAATACAAAAGATGCAGATAAGAAAATTATAATGAAGCTCGTTACTATGAAACTTTCTGCCAATTTCCCAAACCGGAGTTGCTACCATTATTATACCAGCTTCTACTGTATTTTTTTTTCTTTTTCGAAGAGCAAAATTTACGTAATCAAAATAGTTCCCCTAATAGCAATTCTATTAGCAAATAATCACTACTGCAATACCTCCCCCCCCCCCCCTCCCCCCTTCATCGTGGCTGACGAAGCTGCTTCGATTCGACGTCGAAGGAAATAATTCGTAATCTAAACTCATTTCGTCACACACTCGAAACGTGACTAGGCTCAACAACAGTACCCGGTACTGTAATTATCAAATAATACACATGTACAATAATAATCAAAAACGAAATAAGTTTTTAACGTTGATAATGCACTGCAATAATAATAAAAAAAAAAATACTATCCGAGAAATAATAATTAAAAATGTTTGTTTACCTTTGTGAAATTCCTCGTTCTGGTCGTGGAAACCCACCGGAATTTCCGGACCGGCCATCGGAAGCATGTCCTCGTGAGAGTGCGCGTCGTGGGCATGCGCGTGTCCGTGCGAAGCATCGACGACGTTGTAGTAGGGCAGTTCTTCGGCTCCCCGACTGTGAAACACGGTGCCCACGTGCCGGTCCCAACTGGCCATGTTGAGCAGCACGTATGCGAAACTAAAACCGAAGGTGATACCCACGGCTAAAGTCAGTACGAAAGTCCGACCTAGGTGGCCGGAAGAAGAGTAATTGGAACCGCAGATTGGTCGACGCATGGCGTCTCAGCAGATGAAGCAGCATATAAATATCTATCAACAATAATAATAAAAAAAAACATAAGTAAAAAAAAAAATTAATGTCATCCTGCAAGCATAATCGACAAACTCCAAAATAAAATAATAATAAAAAGCCCTAACAAAATAATGAAGTTTATCTTCAATGTGCGCCATTTGGCGTTCCATAAAATATATTATACGACACAATAAATCAACCAACAAAAGTGCTACATAAATACGAGTATTATTATTATACGCCGATAACCAAACTCCCGACCTCAAAACAAACGCCGCCAATTCATTGTTACTGTCAATTTGCGTTTATGAATTTGGCTCAGAATACGTTATTATTCAATACAATATAAACATCTAAATTTCTTAATAGTTGTCATAATATGTGGTCAAACTTGGCAACTGGTAACTTTTTTCCATCAATCTTTATTTTAAATAAATAAAACATTTGGTACAGTACCGGCATTCCGTTCGATAAACGTTATGATGTGTTTATGAATAAACGTAGTGTGAATGCATACGATTCTTTTCATTTTTATTAAAACTATACTATTTAAAAGACTGTATAGCCTTGATGGAAAAATTACAAAACTTGTGTGCAAACAAAAAAACCATAATTTGCATAATAATAATAATAAATGAAGCTGGCCTTAAAGATTTGTCGGTGCACGCATCAGCAATATACCGCAGTGTACCGAATTTTAATTACCGCAATTTCTTTTCCGGATGTCAAAATGGCGAAAACTCTTTTTCAGTATGACCTCACGCCATTACTAATTACAAAAATAAAGAAGAACAAAAATTTTTCAAGTTTGATAAAACCTTACGCTCAAAATGCCGTCAAAATAGTCTTAACACAAAGCGAGAAATGTAAAAAAAAAAACATTTTCGAGCTACGTCGAAACAAATTCAAAATAATCCCAAGATTCCATCATTTTCAGCGATTAAACTATTCTTTCTTTTATTAGATGAACCATTACCTGAAGAAAATAATCGCGTGCGGTATGTGGAATTTTAATCGGCGAAAATTTTATTATCTAAAAAAAAAAAAAGACCTACCGTAGTTCGAGTTTGAGTGCAATCTTTATTCGCTTATTAAGTTTGAAAGAGCTCGGCTCTCTTCTTCTTCTTCTCTCGACTTAATAATAATATAATTGTCCATCGGAAACGAAACTTCAAAAAAAGAGTTTGGTAATAAATAAATACAGTCTATATAATTTGATTGAACTCTGTTAAACTTGATTACTATCCCCTTCGGTCAGGGAAAAACTCAAAAGGAGAGAGTTTGTTCCTCTTCCTTTTCATTTGCATGCATCATCATCATCACCCCTAAATCTAACATTAACATTGAACGCCTTTTTCTTCATTCAACTTTGCTTCCTCAACCATATATTATTCCTTTCACATCACTCGGCGTCTCGTGTCCATTCCATCCGCCAGATGAATTATTAATCTCACCCCACTTTTTATTTGCCTCGTACTGGCTACGTCACTGTTTCTTTATTTAATTTTCGCTTCCCCCCTATCACGTGTTCCTGGTAACGATACCGGGAAAATATTTAAAATAAAAAAAAAAACACGAATTTCTATACATGTTTTATGAAATCGAGATGCACTCTTTTGTCTTGTAATATTAAAAGCCTCAAACAAACGCTCTACATGAGCTTCAAGTGAAAGAAAGATAAAGCTGGCTTTGTTTCTTTAGCCTGAAGGACCGATATGAAAATGTTCTAAAACTAAAAATCAAAAAAATTGAAAGAAAAAAAAAAGTGTTTATAAAAACCACTTTCACTCTTTGTCTTAATCTATTTACTAGATTTAAAGAAGCACTCTTTACTTTCGAAGTTAAAAAAAAAAAAAATCTACCGGTACTTGGATTGTAAGGCTAATAAATTATTTTTACCAGGATAGCAAATAGAATTCAAAAACGCTTGCAACTCTATTTCCATGCTTATCGGTATAAGAAATCATTTTCCGCTTTAATATAGCTTCATAATGCTGTCTTTTGTTGAATTTTATCACCGAGTGAGCACCAGAATATGTGAAAAATCAACAAATTTCAAGACGGAGTTTTCACGTGACAGCAAATCGCGGGTAAAAAAAACCCCACAACCGAAAAAACTTTTAATTCTAAAACGCACTCCAAGAGATGTTAAAACAGTATAAACTTTGTTTCTTGAAATTCAATAAATATGGTAATACATTTTATATTTTTTGAATGCGCTAATATTTTTAACTTTTTATTCTCTCTTTAACATTATTTAATGGCGTGTACTGTGCTTGTGCTTAAAATTCCCTGCCAATTGTTATTTCAATTAACATCTTTCAAAGAAACGATTAATGATAACGAATATTAAAAAAAATAAAAAAACAGCAAAAGGAAAAAAATGTAATAAAAAAAAAAAAAGACTTTTCAATTGCAGACAGTAGAATTCGTTCGCGTTTCATCCAGCTGCGAACAAGATCGCTCTTTCCTCTTGAAAAAAATTACTTAAAAAAAAAAAAAAAATAGAAATAATAAAAAATAAAATAAAAGCGAGAAACAAAAGCTAGAAAAATGGAGTGAAAGCTCCGAACTAAATTGCTCTTCAAAGCTAATTAGGGCATCCCTCGCCTCCAAACACATTCATCCCTCGCTTTTCACGGATTATTAGCTTTCCAAAATTACCCCTTTAATCAAAACTGTCTTAGAAAAAAGTTTTAAAACTTTCATTTTTATTTCTTCTTCTTCAAATAATAATTAACCTCCACTTCTTTTAGTACATTTTACAGTACGTTTATATGAAAAGTAAAACTTGCCAGTCACAACATTATAATAATAATTCATGTAATAAATAAAAATTTTTGTATTACATTCATTAAAGCTCTTTTATATGCAAAATATCAGCTTACGTCGGGCTTTTGTGCTGTGCAAATTCGCGGAAATTATTTTTTTTATTCGAGATTACCCGTATTCATTTCAGTACATTGTTGAAATTCAATACTGTCAATCCCCCCGAAAAAAATAATAATAATAAATCAATTGATAGAAAAAAATAATCAATTACCAATAAAAAAAATGTATTTGCAGAATAACAACATATTTCAAAACTCAATATTAATAAAGATATTATATTTTTTAAATCTTATCAAATTTTTTAAAAAATTAAATTAAAAGCTGTGTAAACGAAAATATTTTCTAGCAACGATAAAAATTTCCAAAAAAATTAAATAGAATAATAACATTTTTTTACGATTCACTTGTTTAATATGTCCTCAATCACTAAAACAACTACCAGTACTGTAAACGTACTATATTTGATTATCCGAACCAACTCGCTACAAAGTTCCTCGCGCAATCTGAATTATGCTAAAGCAATCAAAATTTCATCTTTTAAAAAATGTATTTTTGATTTTATTCTCTTCAAACAACTTATTATAGCGTAAAAAAAAAATAATAATAATAATAAACCTACTACTAACAGCATAAATAAATATTCGTCTAACGTTCCCCTTCAACATCCTTCGGCACACATGTTGTTTACGACTCATAATTGCACACATCTGCGTTAACATTTGTGCTCCACATCTTCATTAGCAAAATAGCAGCCTCGTTAACATTAATGCAAATTCTAATACCGTATTTCACCCCCCAAAAAATAAAATCTAATTTTACACGGATCTAAGAACTCTTCTTTTATTACCATTGCACCTTGAAATCAAGATTTCGCCACGTCTCCGGCAACATTGGATTAAGTGCTTAATCCTAGATTAACAAATCCGCTGTTAATGAAATATTTCTCATTTTTTACATGTTCAAACATAAGATAGCGCCAAAAAAAAAAAAAAACTCAAAAAACATTTCGTAATAAAAAAAAAAGTGTAGAATGTCGTCGACCTACGTGCACTGCCACTCCATCATAATAAATAAAGTACACACAGTGCATGCACAGTAATTGAATACGCTTGATAATTATTCGCGTACGGTAGCGGAAAAAGTGATGACGGGGAAGAAAAAAATCACTCTCCCAACACTTTCATTATCATGTTAAACGTTCAGCTTTCGCTTTTCTATGCCTAATTACCCATAAGAAATCAATTTAAACTCCCCCATAAAAAAAATTCAATTAATGGTCCGAAAAAATCTATTAGAAAACTTTTTTTCTCCAGAGGGAAGTTGCGAGTGAGGAAAAGGTCAACGTGAACGTCATTGACCGTTCTAAACTGAAAAAAGTTTTTTTTTATCATTACAGTACTTTAAAAAAAAAAAAAAAGTTTCTGTCGATAAATCGTGGTTCTTCCTCATTTCCAGAATTCATCAATAGACATTTCCTACCATTCTTTTTAATATTAGTCTGGTACAGAGGCGTTTTTCAGTACCAGATCAATGACTAATAAGACAGCTACAAAAACATACGCATTCACGCTAGAAATCAAATATTATTTGTAGTGAAAAGCAAGATAAAAAATAATAATAATAATGGGAAATCAATGACGGCTTGTATTTAATCTAATGACCGTTTAACGTCGTTTCAAATGACCTCAATCGCATTTTGCGATGTAATTCAATCATTCGGAGAAGACTGCTGTTGGTAAACAAAGGGCATATCAAATTAACTATTAACCAAAGTGTTACATTTCCAAAATCTATAATAATATATCAAATAAAAAAAAAACAATTTAAAAAATAATAATAATAATAATAAAGCAAAATTCTGTTTGAATGGGAATTGAAGCGATTCAAACAAAAGCACGTGCTATTAGAAATCAATTAAAAATTCAAATCAACTGTCAAATAACTAACGGGTAATCAACCAATATAATCATAAATTAATAAAAATTATAATTTCACAACTGTGTTTCTGATTATTATTATTTTTTTATGGGTGTAGGCGAGTTATGCAAGAAGTTCTTGAAAGAAATGTAGCGACGAGTTACCCGGATTGTACCAATAGGTTAAATCATAATAATTATAAAAACACACCTTTCACAATTTTAAACGCTACAGTTTTAACGTGTAAATATTATATTTCAAACGAAAAAAAAAACCAAACGACAGATAAACGTGAAAGTAAATTGAAATAGGAATAAGAGGGAGTAGCAAAAAAAAAAAAATGAGAATGATATTGGCTCGCCGCCCTTGAATAACGCAGCCAGGGGTTCGGCTTTATGTGTCCACTCGCTCGGCGCTGCCCCGCTATTATTAACCGTAAAATTATTATTTCTCACCTGGATTCACCGCTCACGTTCTTCTTCCACTACTATCCAAAGATAAAAATCATCTAAATGTACGAATAAATTGAACAAACGAGAAAGTGAAAGGCATCCTCACTACGACAAAATCGACCGCACAATTCAAAAGCGACACTGTACACACTGGCATTAAATAAGCAACTAACCCGAAATTTTAAGGCCAACAAAAAAAAATACATGTAGCGCATTCCTCAGCCCGATCCCACTGCAATTGGTGGCGCGGAAATTTACACTTGCGAAACGGCGATTACTATTGAGAGACGTGCTAATCCCACGCTTTTATATCCGCGCAATAATTTACGTTACGCTGAGGTGGGAATCAAGCTTAAAAGCTTGTTTACATACGATACTGCCCTCTAGTGACTAATTTAACAACTCTACTTATCGTCTGCAAGTTTATCATTTTATATAGAACACCGAGCGAGGAGCTAACGAGATTCCATCCTCATTTGAAAAGAACACTGAGTGCCATTTTGTTTTGTTAAACGTATGACCAGTAAACGAATGTAAAAACAAAATAGCGAGTATACAAACGGCTAGCACCACTGGATTATACGTCGTTTGGTACTCGTGTAATTATGTGCTAACATTGTACTTGAGAATTTGTGCTGTCAGCTTATCTTACGATTGAGTTTCACTACGGTATCTAGTAATGAATGCTCTTTCTTTATCATTTTTATGTTAAAATTTATCGATAAATAATGAGGATTTTGATTGCTTTATTAATTAAACCTAAAACTCTTTAAGCAGTCGGTTGGTATTGCCGACAAAAATCTGAGGATTATGCATCAGGTAATATAAATTTCGATATTTGAAGATTATGAATGGGGGGTGTATAACTCGCGCTGATTAATCATTTTACGCAAACATTTTAAAATAAAAATTGTTTTGGAAATGTTAGGAACAAGTGGAAGTTCGCGAAGATGAAGAACAAGCGATCAAGGCTCAAGAAGTATTTGATTTGTTTGTGGCTGCCGGTTATTTTCGTGCTCGAATAAAAGGATTATCCGCATTCGATAAAGTCCATCAAAATTCATTAATTAAAATCACAATTAATAATCGTTATAATACTAATTTATATTTTTGTATTAGGTGGTGGGAGGAATGACTTGGTGTATTGAGGTGTGCAATGTCGATATCGACATCGACCTACTGTTTCAAGAAAATTCGACTATTGGACAAAAAATGTAACATTATTGTATAAAATTAACGTAAACGTCAAAGATTATTTTCATATTGTGGATGTATTATGTAGAGCATTGACGGAAAAAATCGTGGCGATATTGCCTAAATTAAATTGCCCGCATCGATTAGAACCTCATCAAATTCAAGGCTTGGATTTTGTTCACATTTTCCCCGTAGTACAATGGCTCGTGAAAAAAGCTATCGAAGTTCGAGAAGAAACGGGAGATTACATTCGAGCTTATTCAATATCTCAATTTACAAAACATTACCAAATGCCTGAAGTAAATGGGAATTATTTTACAATGTTTATTAACCTAAGTGTCATATTCCATTCATGTTTTAGGACTTAGCCAAAAGCGAGCTCAATGCTAAAGCTTCCAAATCGATTAAAGTACTACAGGTACCAAGATAAATTTCATCGCAAATTTTCTATTTTTACTATAATAATTGTATTTGGATTTATGTTAATAGGATACTTATCGACCTAAAAGAAAATTTCGACGTCATGACAATCAAAAATTATCTACGGAGCAGTTACAAGTCGAATCTACTCTTCTGGAGTATGGCAAGTGCGTTTTTAAAATCTAAAAATTATATTTTCTATGCGAGATCAATTTGTTTCGTTTTAATTTTACAGAAATATCTCAGTGCCTAATTCAACCAATTCTGATAAGGTTCATAATCAAAAAATATTTAATTAAGAATTTCACTTAAGCATTTTTTTCTATTTCTCTAGGATGTTACATCTCAAAACTCGGTGAAATCTGATCATGAAACTGAAGCTAAACAGGTATAAATGCATAGACTCTTGAAATGTATGTAAAATCCTAAATACGCAGTGACGTTTGACGTGCATTTTTGAATTGCCAGTTTTTCTTTTTTTGTTTAATTTAAATAATACTAAATATTTTGTACTAATGACGATTGTGTGATATTAATTTATTACTGAACTAACCTGCAACCAATTTTAGATGACCGCTGCAATGAGAGGCATGTCTGTTTCAGAGATGAATGAGGTTCGTTGTGAAAATGCCTAGATAAAATGTTGTGAAATTTAAAAAAAAAAAACATTTTATGAGTTATATTTGAATTTTTAGAAATTACCTGCAAGTGCTGTAGGAGAAATCGTTGGTATTCATTCCGAAGAAATTCGTCAAATTGCATCTGAATATGCGGATAAAGTAAGAGTTTGAGCAAAATTAAATTACGTAAATTGTTAAAATAATAATATTATCAATTGATTTAATTTAGCGAAATGCTTTGGCGAATGTTGAAATTGGAGAAAGTAAACTTACTGAGAGTCAGAAACATAAGCGAATGATAGTTGCAATGCAACGCCAAGTAACTCACAAACAAAAAACTTTAGAAGAAGTATGAAGTTTCTGAATTGGTAGTAAATTTTAATTGCTCTCATTAATTATAAATCTATAGGCCCAAGTGATTAATAACCAATTGCAAAAGGAACACGGAGAATTGTTTCATCAATTGCAAACGGTAAATTTTCAAAGTTAATTGTTACTTGTTTTTAATCATGCCTAATTAATATTTTAGGCTAAAGATACTGCGGCATCAATGGAAACGCAAATGAAAGTTTTTGAAAGTATAGAAAGTGAAGCCAACCAAGAGTAATCAACTTTTTCAAATACTGTATGCAAAAAAGATTTTATTTTTTAAAAAATTGTTTTTGTATAAAAGAGTTCTTGCAAAGTTGAGGTCGTTGGTGGCGATGAATGAAAATTTAAAGCGACAAGAGCAAGAATTTCGAGCTCATTGCAAGGTTAATAAAAATTAATTGACAATTTTTGTCGAAGAAATTGAAATTTTGAGGTTTTTCTAGGAGGAAATGACACGACTACAAAGTGATATTGAAAGTCTCAAATCTACTCATACAGAAGACGATTACGAAGATCAAGTAAGTTTCTCTTACGTAATTTACGGCATCGTTTATTTCCTAAGAAA
This sequence comes from Polydesmus complanatus, assembly GCA_034692225.1. NCBI lineage: Eukaryota > Metazoa > Arthropoda > Diplopoda > Polydesmida > Polydesmidae > Polydesmus > Polydesmus complanatus. Next base: position 18,603 of record JAQGAZ010000659.1, read on the forward strand.
TACAACCATCAATCTCAGCTACTGTACTGTCTTTTATAATAACATATACAGGTCTATATTAAAAGGGGTTTTTTTTAAATGGCATGGTTCCAATTTTTAAAAATCATTTAAGAGTATTGTTTTGTTTTTACTAGGTTTTTGTTATCCAATTTAATTATACTCTAATAACTAAAAACAAAAATTATAATGCACTATTATTAATCATAATTATTCTATGTCATAAAATTTCACGCTTTTTTTTTGTATTGCTCTCAATTTAGGAACGAAATCAACTTATAGACAAACATTACCAGGCCGATAAAGAAAAATTACAAAAACTACGATTACTTTTAGTAAGAATAAAAATACAACTGCCTTAATTAAAGGCAAAGTTCAAATAAATTTTGATTTTAGGCGAAGAAAAATCGAGAAATTGCTACCTTACAACGGAAATTAGATGAGGTTCCAACTCGCGCTGAACTTAGTCAATATCAACAAAGATTTCTTGAGTTGTATAGCCAAGGTAAATCTAGAAGAAGAAAAATTAGTGTTTTAAATTAATTTTCTAATAATTCCAATTTTTCACTTTTAGTTTCTGCCAAACATAAAGAAACTAAACAGTTTTACACACTCTACAATACTCTCGATGATACTAAACTATATTTATCAAAAGAAGTTAATTTGCTAAATTCAATAACCGATAACTTTACCCAGTAAGTAAAACATATAGTACATTTTAAACTTTTTTTAAACAATAACGTTTAATTTCAAATTTAATTACTTTTATTACTAAGAGCTATGACATCTCAAAACACTAAGCAGCAGTTTTTGAAACAATTTGAAGGAATTGTGGAAGGCATTGTTCAAAATAAAACTAAGGTTTGTAAAATCTCGTTTTTTTTTTAATATTTTATAATTGAGATCATTAAAGTAAATTGTTATTTCCTAAACGTTACAGTTAGAAAAACGAAAACAAGAAGTAAAGATGGAACGCGACCAACTAAACGATACCTACTTAGATTTAATAGAAAAACAACGAATTTATTTCAAAACTGTCAAAGATTTCAAAGAGGTTCGTTTTCTATTTCAACGAATATCTAGCTCCTCTTTATTAATTTATTATTGCTATTTTAGGAATGTAGGAAAAATGAAATATTGCTGTCCAAATTAAAAGGTCATCGGCAATGGTAATTAAAAAATTATATAAAAATTGACCTAATCTAAATCGTGAATCATAAAATTAATGAATTTATATTATTAAAAATTATTTACTCCTAACTTTTTGTTTAACCAATTGAATAAATTATATATCAAATAACTAAATTAGCAAATTAATTTTTCATGTTACAAAAAGGATTTTTTGAGCTCATTTATAATTATAAGAACATTTCTGAAATACGCTATATACTATTTACCGGTAATCATTAAATAAAATAATAGAATTTCAATCGAAAAGTTAGATAAAGTAAATCGTAACGTAGAAGTTAATGATCTAGCCGTCATATTTTTGAATATTGAAACCAGTTTTTAAAAATTATTATCAACTTTGAAAAGCTAAGTCTTCCAATCAATTTTATAAAATACAAGTCTGTCTTTTAAAGGCTATTAAATTATTCCTACTAACTTATTAAAGTCATTATTAAAATTAAATTCATCGCTTGACAATATGCGAAAGAATTAAACATTAAAAAGTTGTTTTGATGAAAAATTGTTTACATTTTTATCAATATAATTTTTGTGTTTTTGGGCATTGAATTAATATGTAATTTACTTTTAAATTTTAATTAATAAAATTAATCTTAATTATGTAAATTAGATTACGTTTATTATCTAATTAATAGTCTTATTACGCTAAAATGTTTCCGGGTTTATAACGCTAATTCCTTTTGACGTCGTTAAATTTTCGTTTTCAAATAATAATTATTTTGAATACAGTACTATCTAAAATGCCAAATCAGATAATATCGCAGTACTGACGTATAAGATTTGATCAAAAATCTACGTGGTTTTTCCCCCCGCTATGACGCGAACAGTATACGTTACAAAATTACCTATCCTGTATGGTATACAGTATAATTTTGTTTCCATATAATATAATGTCATCAATTTATTGGGTAAAACAATAAAAATACTGCGGAGCTCAAATTCAATGTCAACTCGGGAGCATTTCTGTAAATTAATATTATAATAAAAGAATGATTCTATTATAAATTGTTGGCAACGAATTCGATAGAATCTGACGATTTAATTTGCAAACAGAATAGTATTTGTTAATAATTAAAGAAGCAAAAAAATTAATACTTTGCAAGAATTGCATCAGCGACTGATCCATATGAATGTACAGTAATTATACAGTCTTGGAGAGATGTAAACTAACCAAATTTTAGACTGCACATGTACCTGTACATACATTATTAGTTTTTGATGCCAATACTGTATTTAAATAACATCTTTCTTAATTAATTTAATAAAACAATAATTTGTTACAATTAGTGTAACAATGGCGCATAATTACTGCTATTTAAACCACGTTTTATGTCGACATGTTCCTGTTTTAAAAACTGAAAACAGTAGGTCTATAACAAAAAATGGCGTAAAGTGTCATAGACATAAACATATTAAAGCTCGCTGTGATTTGGCATCAGTTCAATGCTAAGATATTTTCAAATAAAATGTAATATTACAAATGAAGAACAAATTAACATTATCGTCGCTGGAAATTCTTGTCAAATAAAATAATAGCCTACAGGTAATAATTAAGAATTTTAGAGTCATTCACATCCCTGTTTATGAACTGGTCACAATAAAAATTTTAATAATTATTGCAGTACATGTACACTACTTTCTAAATATCTGTTTCCTTTTGCTGTATTGCTTTGAAATTATATTTAATAATGTACTACCATTGTGTTTTTGTTTTTGGAAATTTTTTTTAGAAAATAACAAAGTAATCTCTGGGTGGTATCTTCTTTTGGTTTCATTAGAAAATTCATATTATACAGTACTGTATATAGAAATTTAAATGACCGGTACCGGTATTTTCATTTAAAAAAATTAAAAAAAAAACCAATAAATAACTTTGTTGTCAATCTAAGGTAGGCTACAATTAAAAGGTGTAATGCAGAGCTAATTGCCAAAAACACTTTTTCTTAATTAAATGCAACATCTTTTTTTTTTTCCATCGAATATCATTAAGAATATTACAGTACAGTGTATTATTATAAGCTACTGCATAATATTATACGATATTGGCACGTGAATTCAATTTAGCCGCAACGCAACGATGGGTGGCGGAAAACAGCCAGGTAAGAGGATACACGTGCGCAGTGCAGCACGTCGACGGAGAAAGCCAAGTCAACTAATTTGTTTGAAAAACAAAAATTAAATTAACGATTTGTAAGAAAACTAATTTATTAGTTTGACATCTTTTGTTCTCATTCGCCTCACGGAGTCTCATAAATACAATTGTAAAAGCAACCGACTGTTACCGAATTAAGTAACCGGTAAACATCTTAATTGCCGCTCGAGAATAATAAAATATCAATTTCAAGACAATAGTTGGGAAAATATAAAAACAACAATATCGGGTTGGCGGTTCATCATTTTGGGAGTCTTCAATAGAAGATCGATATAGTTTCAAACGGTTTGCTCATGAAGCTTAACACGTCAAAATTATGAACCATTACAAATGCAAAAAACAGAAGTTCAAATCATATCGAAGGTATAGTAAAACCTCCACGGTTGAAAAAGTTCTAACGGCTATTATAAAACCCAAAAGAAATTTATCGTTTATACCTTACGCGGCCTATCGGTGAGTTCCATATTATTAATGCCGGTAATTAATTTTATGCTTAATTAATTTAACGTTGTATTAATTTTATTTTATGTTTGCTTTTTTTCCTTTCTTGACTAACCTAAAATACTTGCTTTATTGTTTTTCTTTTTAACATGCATTTGCTTGTTATTTGCTTGTATGAATTTTTCTCAAAAAAGAAAATACTGCACCGGTAGTAATTAAAATGAAAACGCACGAGTTCTACGAAGTTACGAAAGTAAACCTCCCGTACCCAAAATAAGTCATTTTTAAAAGGCCATGAGTGGTCATTTTTGAATTTTCCAGGAGAACTAAAAAACGGTCTAAAGACTCTAAACGGCTCAAATCGAAAAAATAATTTTCTATTTTATTTTATTTTTTTTGTCGTAATTTGACGCACCGGAAGAGTTCCAAACCAATCATTTGGGACTATTCTTTTTTTTTTTTTTTAAATAAAATTTTAGATTGCATTCTTATAGAAAAGTTTTGCAAGGAGCTGCTACAGATACTATGTCATGCTCAATATTTGCATGTCCCTCTTTAGAGTAGACCACATAGTCACAGTGCAATTGCTTTTACAGAATGTGTGACTATGCATAAATTGATTGCAAAAAAAAACAAAAAACCCAATTTGTAAAAAATATCGAAGCATGTCCTTTCAAAAACGACCAATTCAATTATTAGGTTTTCATCCGCAGCATTTCGAGCATTGTAATAATTTATATTTCAATTACTTCATTTCAATTAGATAAAATTGAAAAAGTACCGCAATGCAAAACTATTTTTTAAAACTTAAATGAGCAAATTTATACAGTTTTTGGCACTGTATTTTAATTAGGCAACAGTTAACAAAATAATTACCGCGGTACAGTAAATTGTAAAAGAATATTAATATGCAGTACCGGTACTCTTTACTTTTATTGCATAAATTATTATTATTGCATTAAAATTTTCATTATGTTACACAGTAATATTTAAATCTCATTTTTGAAATTTATTTAATTTTTTAATCATTCTTTATGTACATGTAATTAGTACGTATTTAATTTTTTTTTTTTTTATCATTTGATTTGAAATTATAAAACATTAACTATTAAGCCTACTCAAATTCTTTATTCGTCCATATCTACATTAAAGTCTTAGAAATGTTGAATTCATTTCATCATAAAATCTAAAATGCACTTATTTCAATGGGGGTTTTTTTTAACGTGCATTTGTTTCCCCGATCTTTGCTTACGTTTGCCTTTTAACGGTTCATAAAAATATTTAAAAATAGCACAACGACATTAGAATTTTTTCACCTAGATTCCAAAAGCAGCTAAAATTAGCCCTTGAAAATACCCATCTTAATAAAATTACGAAATAAATGTTCTAATCCGAAAAATTCAATCAATTTTAATGCTTCCTGATGTGCAATAGCAGGCGCAGGGGATAGGAAACGGTACGGCGGGTGTGGGAGTGGGAAAACGTTCTTTAAGTAGATATTATTTTAATACAGTACATGTACATGTATAGCAACAACACCTTTGACGACCAAATTACTTTTCATAAATTGAACACATTATCAGTTGCGCGATAATTAACGAGTAAACGCGATAATTAAAAATATTGATCGAATATAAAAGGTTTTTTTCTTCTTCTTCTTCCACGACGATTAATTCGCATTACAAAAGACAATCTGAATTTTACGCAACATGCTTTAATATAAAAAGGCGATAAAGATATTTATAACGAATTATTATTAATCAAATTGTCCTCGCTCGCCATGAATTTCGCTCGCTCGCAAAGTGTGGATTGGGGCTCAAGTCTCCTTCATTCTTCCAGCCTAACTAAAAAACGTGGAAGCTGGACAGGACCGTTGCCCATGACGGCTGCTGGAAGCAGTTCCTCTCGACCACGTTCTACAGACGGCTTTTTAGCCGTCAAAATGACCTCCATCGCCGAAAAAGCCGCCAATCAGATTAATAATTCTGTTCTAAGTTCAATCAACAATTCGACCGGCAATTCGCTCAACGATCTCAACACCTCGCAACTAAAGACCAAAAGAATTTCCGTCACTCCCAGTGTTTCAACGGAAAAAGTGTCCATATTCCAGGCAAGAATTTTTTTTTTTATGTTACTTATTAAATTAGTTTGCTTTAATTTAATAATAACCGTAAAATAAATAATTACAAAATAGAAATTTTTTATGATCTCAGCATTCAAATTTGTTGGTTAATTTTTCACAAAAAATCGACCAACTTGTTTTGCTTTTTTTTTTTGTTAAAATACCTCAAAACATCATTGCTGTTTGTTGAAAATCCCATTTCAGAAAACCAAAGTGGTGATAGATTATTTAGGATCTAAATCATTTTTAAAATAGCCCCCCATTTCTCTTATGAACTTATTTATTGTGAAGTTTAAATACCGCATATAAGTTATTATTTGGCTAGAACGTCATCGAATAGACCGAGTAATTTATGACGTCCGAGTAGCTTACAATCGGTACATCATTTGAGAGCGATTTATGGATTTGTAAAAACCGTTGGATAAACTTTCTCAAAAACAGTTTTCACCGTCTATAAAAAAAACAAAAAATTGAAAATAGCTATAGGCCCATATTACAAATTATTCATTAAATTTAGTTCGCAGTATTTCACGAAATTTAAAAATTTACAGTAGGCCTACCGTAATTAAAAGTGGTTAAATTTGGAAAAATTTTTGTGTAAATAAAAAGTTGGATTCTGACTTTTTTAAAGCTATAACCGGGTTTAACGTATTTTGTTGACGCAAAAAAAAAAAAAAAATCTTGTAGGCTAATTATTATTGGAACGAAGGTCTCGAAAAATTACATTACATGCGAGATTACGTAAAGAGTTAAGACCAAGGACGATCTAACCAAATTTAGTTTATACTCGTAATAATAATTTATTGGCAACACGAGTATTGTACCTCGTAAACTCCTTTATTTCCACTTTCCAGACTACGAAGTACCGTAATACTTACATCCGGCAATTAGCTTATAAAGTATCGAATTAACATTCAATTAAATGTCCTTCCAATCAGCTTCCACTCATTTAATGGCAAAAAAAAAAACGCTTGGCAGTTAAATGAAAGTCAACTCTACGTAAATAAATTAAAGGAAAATTTTTATATCAAACTTGACATTGAAAATAATTTCTTTTTTTTTTAAAAAAAAAGTTAACTCGTAGTTAGCCGGTACTTAATACAGTGATAAAATTTATATTGTAAAATGTCCTTTCAGTAAAACGTCCTTTTTTTTTTTTTTTTTTGTTAATTAATTGATTAATTTATTACGTCTATATTATCCGGTAAAACAAAATTTTCGATACAACGCACAGTACTGTAGCCTACTAACATTGCCTGTCACCTGACCTGACATCGATTCGTTGTAACGACATTGCCCTGTACCCTACAACAAGCGCGCGCCAGTAATAATAATATCCCATAAAAATATTTGACATAGTAGTGTCATTTGCGCATTTGGAGTTTAACATAAACAGAAGAATCTTAAGATAGTTTAAGTTGGGTTTCTTAAGCGTACAAAAAGTAACGCACGTGTTTTGCTTAATTCCCCGAACCCCCATTGTTGACATTACATTGCGTCACAAATCCTTTGGCTTACTAAATTACTCGTATTTATATACAGTTTGCGCAATCAATATTTCAAAATATACTCAGCGTTAAAGACTTGTGCGACAATAAAAAAAGACATTAGAAGAATGCAAATTTAATAATAAAGAACCTAGAACATTACATGGATCACGTTCACTTAATAATTCGACTCAATTATTTGCAATAAATTAATAATTTAATTTATCTATCATAAAAATAATTATATAACACTGTAGAAAAAAAAACCAGTAGGAGAAATAATGGATTTAATAAAAAAAAATTAAATACTTTGTAAAGTATTATCAAATTTAATTTAATTTTATCATTGTTGTTTCACTCTGCCCATCCTAAATCAAATTTCTAAGGACAAACTCGACATTTTGGAAATAAAAATTAAAAGTTTTTTTTATGTTTAGTGATACTGTATTTACAGTTACTAACTGCACAAATCGAGTAAAAAAAAAAAATATTTAAAAAATAATGGCTGTATTCTTTTGCATTCAATTGATAATTATTTTTCACTATTAAAAACCGTTGTAACGTTTTAACGCAATGCTGAAATCGCTTATTTCTTGCTATTTTTTAGAAACGCTATTAAAAATATCTCAAAATACAGTGTAAAGTCGTAAAATCTATTTTAGTCACTTATCTTAACTACAACAGTACAGTACTGTTAAAAAAAAAATAGTTATTAGCGCATTTTTACACCAAACAAACAAACAAAAAAAAAAAATTATGTAAGCAACAGCGGAATTTGAGTAGATATCAACCATAAAATTTCTTATCTTTCTATATTAAAGAATTTTATTTTTATCGCATTTGAGAAATTTGTCTATGTGAACTTACAAAATTTCTTTAATTGAATTAGTTATCAAAAGATGGAGATTACGAAGCTTTGTTAAGTGTATTGGATTTTCTGGGTTCTTCCGCCAGCAACCAATTGAACCACTTGAACGAGGACCGGCTGAGCCCATTGCACTACGCTGCCCGATACAATCACATACAAATAGTGCGCTTGCTCGTGGAAAGAGGAGCTAGTGCGTAACCGAATTAAAATAACCCTTTAAAAAAAAATCCTAAAATTTTCTAATAATAATTATTGTTTTCAGTTGTGCATATTCGAGGTGAAGATGGACTGACTCCCTTGCATTACGCGGCCAAGTACAATTTTCCAAAGAGAATGAAAAGCAGAAACCAAGACTACCACCTGGTGACCACGAGGAAAGACGGCCTATTAAAACTGTTTGTTGACGTAAATAATTAAAATAAATTTTTTAATTAGATATTCTGACAGCTCAATAATAATTAATAATACAAAATATTGTACAGTACTTAAAAATATAAATTCATTTAATTATTAAATAGCTCCCAAAATATTCTTCGTTTTTATTGAAATCAATTAATAATATAATCGATTGATTTAGGACAATAATTACGTACTGAAAGAAGAAATGGAGGAGGGGACGCAAAAAGTGAACCGGAATAAGAAATCAAGAAGCCCAGCGCATAAATCCCATCAATTCATCAATAGAAATGTCAAACGGATGGGGAAACCGCTACAAAAATTGGTAAAAAAAAAATTGATCGAGCCTCACTTCGAAACATAACGAGTCCTAACCCGATATTTAAATAAACTGTAGAGAAATAAAAAGTACTCGAAATCAATGGATGACTTTGTGTACGATTCGGGAGTGGTACTCACCGGAACCACATTGGGTAACAACGACAACGTAGAAAACGGGGACAACGCTCCAGAAAGCCTGCCCGTAGCGGAAGACGACGTTATTCGATACCTCGTGTCACAAATGGCGGAAATCAATTCGAAAGACGACTACAGCTTAACCCCTTTGCACTACGCGGCCATCCGAGGAAACAACTCAGCCGCCAAGAGCCTTCTATCTTGCCAAGGAATCAACATCGAGGTAACACTCGCCTTTTATCATTAATTAACTGACATTAATACTATTGAAAAAATAACGTGTACGACATAAGGCTCGCGATGCTGAAGAGATGACTCCGCTCCACCTGGCTGCGATACACAACCACGCAAAAATCGCCAATCTCTTGTTGAAAGCGGGAGCGCAATTGCGGTGCCGGGACGAGAACATGACCACACCTCTGCATCACGCCGCAACGGAAGGGAGCTTGGACATCATCAAGATGCTGATTACCACGGCGGAAGAGAGAGAAGGATGGAAGACTGTGCACGATGTATCCGTTTATTGCGATATTATAATTTAGCGAGTCATAAAAGTATTATGTTGAATTTTTAAGATGACGAGCGACAAGGATTGCGAGCAGGCAATCCCATTGCACAACGCCGTTGAATACAGACACCTCGAATGCGCTAACTATTTATTAACTAAAGGTAAGCATAGCATAGGTTTGGTGACGTACCGACACTAACGTACTATAGTTGGCAAAATTATGTTCTAACCGGATATTTTTAAATTAAAATTCAAGGTTCAGACGCCAATACCCCCAAACAAAATTCCGTTTTCCCTCTACATTTGGCTGCTAAAAATGGCGACGTTGACATAGTTAGTTTACTTTTGAGCAACAACAAACGAGTAGACTGCTTCAAAACAAACGGCGAAACCCCTCTACACGAGGCCTCCAAACACAACCATGTGATGGTAATTGAGATCCTCATCAAAAGGTATGAGCATTCAAATTTTATTCTAAAATACATCTTTGTTTTTTTTAATTTTATTGTTTATTTAAATAAATAGCGAAGCAAACGTAGAATTTAAAGACAAGAACGGTTTTACGCCTCTTCTCACGGCCGCCTATCACGGCAACGTTGAAGCTATCGAATTCCTCCTGAGCATGGGAGCTCAATTGCGGGCCACCGACAACGAGGACAAAACTGCTATCTACTGGGCCACTGCTCAGAATAAACACGATGCGCTGATGACACTCCTCGATGAGGCTCCTGGCTCTCACGAACTTATCAAGAGTACCGACCGCTACGGGAACTCGCCCCTACACGTAGCCACTCTCAAGGGATACGCGATTATCGCTCAGGTAATCTAATAATCGGGAAAACCAATGTTGTTGGTTTAAATGTCAAAACCCAAACCGGTATAATATGGTAGAAGGAAATTGCAATAAAGATGGATTATTTTTGTTGTCATTTTCATGACACAGAACAAATAATATTGGTTTTCAATTGTTAACAACCAAAACTAAAGCGGTTAAATTAACTTACAAATATAAATGTAACTACGTCTGAAAGCAATACCGGTAACCTAATCATTAATGTGTTATTTATTTAAACAGTGCCTACTAGATTTAGGAGCACCTATAGAAATTCGAAACGATTTAGAGCAGACTCCTCTGCATTTGGCTGCCTGGCACGGACGTACTAAGTAACTATTCTTAAATTATTCAATTATTTACTACTGGGGTTCTTAATTTACCACTCATTAAAAAAAAAATAGAATCGTAAAAGATCTTTTGTGGCGAAATAAATCAGTAATCAACCTGGTGGATGAAGATGGAAATACACCTTTGCACATAGCCGCTTTGTCGGGTCATGAGAATGTGGTCAAACTTCTTATTGAAGCCGGAGCCACATTGGACACGAGGTTAGATTGAAATCTATACGATATGTAAATCAGTAAATTAAGAACGAAAATTAACTAGAAATGCCCGATTGTGGACGCCGTTAGATTGCGCTTCATCCAGAGGATACGTGAATACCGTGAAATTGCTGCTAGATTCTGGATGTCCAATCGATCCGCAAGAGAAAATGAGAGTCACGCCCTTACACTTGGCCGCCAGCAACGGAAACGTAGAAGTTGTCTCACTGCTGCTAGAGAACGGAGCTGATATCACCCGAAAAGACGATCAAATGAGAAACCCATTGGAAATTGCAATTGACAATTCGAGAAAGTAAGCTACGAGAGTTCCAATACACTACACCGTATTTCTAAATTATGTTTTACCCAAAACGTTATCTTTTATTTTACTTTATAAAAAAAAAAAAACATTGCGTTGTTTAAAAATCATTTTCAGCGTTCTGCAATTTTTTCGTTCTCTTCATTTAGAGATATTGCTAAAGTTATAATTCAAAGCGTTCAATGGGATCGAGCTTTAAAAGGTGGAAGTATAAACGAACAGGGTTTAATGAAAACTCCTTTAAGAAAATTAATTCTTAAAATGCCAGGTACTATTTTCATTAAACGATTTTTTTTTAAAAAAATATCTAACAAGCGCTGTTTCAGAAATCGCTGAAGAAGTTTTTCAGCGCTGTTCCAGCAATAACGGCTTCCCTAGTGATCATCCACTCTATACCGTTTCTTTTAATTACGAATTCATCGATGATTCTTACAATGAATTCAACGAGTTGGACGAAGAATTAAACAATTCCACCAAAGGTATACTTTCGTTTTCTCAGTAGTTGCTACTTAATAGGTTTTTTTTTTAACTTAAAAAAAAATTAATTAATTTACTTTATAAGATGAGAATTCACCGGAGAATAAAACCACGAACCACGCAAAACCAACCAATGATATGCTCAAACGCAATCATCCTCTTATGATAATGGTCAGTCGAATTACCGTTCAATGTTCATTTAAAGCCCGAATCAATCTCGTCTTTTATTAGGTGAGATCGAAACGCGTTCATTTGCTAACTCACCCCTTATGCGTGAGTCTTCTTCATCTCAAATGGATGAATTTTGGTCGATATGTCTATTATACAAATTTCGTCTTCTATTTTATCTTCTTAATCTTCCTCACCGGTTACATCTTAACCGTCTCACCACCTATTTCGGGTCTGGGAAGTAATTCTACAACTGTCATGTCCTTTATCAGGTAAAAGTAATGATAATAATAATTTGCTAAACCTTTAATTAATCTATAAAGTTGCCACTAGTAAACAGGAAAAAAAAAAACCAGCCTAATTTATGCTACACCATTATTTTAGACTGGTTTTCGTAACAGTAAAAATTCCATTGTTAATAAATTAAAAATTGTTTGCAATAGTGGCGACCGTATTTTAGACTGCAATGTACCCGCGGAAATGCTGTCGGAAACGGTTTTCGGTCAAACAGGAAAGTTTGTCGTCATAGTATTAGCCACCCTGCATCTCGTTAAAGAGGTAAAAAAAAAAAACCAATATAACAAGACAATTAAAATTAACGAGACTCATCGAGTGGTGATTTCAGCTGTTACAGATTGTGATATCCAGGTGGAATTATATCGGTTTGGAAAATTTAACCGAGGTAACCTGTTTCATCACTTCGCTCATGCTAATAATTGACTTTGACGAATGTACATCGCACACAGGGATTCGACAGGTAAATTAACAGTTCTATTCACTTTCTATTAATGTGTTTTCCATTAATAGAAAATACAAGTCAAATTAACCTTGGCAATATTCAATTGTCATTCCATATAAATTGTTTCTTTTTATTTTTAGAAATGGCAATGGGAAGCTGGAACCATCGCTATCTTTTTGGCTTGGGTGAACCTGGTGATGTTCATAAGTAAATTTCCATATCTAGGATTGTACGTAGTAATGTTTGGAGACGTTGTTCGCACGTTCTGCAAAGTCTGCGTAGTCTTCTTCCTATTCATCGTGGCTTTCGCGATGGGTTTTTACACCGTTCTTTACTACAACGTAAGTTTCCAATTTCTTTCTCTTTTTCTTTTCCCCCCCACCTCTGAAATTTAATTTATGTGCAGCCTTCGTATAACCCTCTGACCATTAACATTATGCGAATTATGGTGATGATGTTGGGCGAGTTCCAGTTCGACGATATCTTCCAAACGAACGCGCTGTTGTATCCGGGACCGTCCTACTTTCTATTCTTCATCTTTATGATCTTGGTTTGCATCCTCACCATGAACTTGTTGGTCGGTCTAGCCGTGGATGACATCAAAACGGTGCAAGCTCAAGCCACTCTCCAACGACTGGCTATGCAAGTGGAACTCGTTCTGAATGTGGAAAGCATGATGCCGGGCTTCCTTCAACATCGATTTGTTCTCAGGGAATACTCGTTCATGCCCAATCTTGTAAAGAAATCTTTCTACCGACGATTCATCCAAATGATCAACAGCACAGAAAGTCTGAGCGAAATCTTATCCTCGCCTGAGAAATTTAGAGACAACACTTCAGGAGTGTATCGATGCAAAAAGGTATCAATAACATTATTATTTTCTTCCTCGTGGTTTTTTTAAAAAAATCTTTAAAAATATAAATATTATTGCAGTTCACGGTTTTTTTTTTTTTTTTAAATCTTGAAATTAGTTTAAAATGAAACTGGAAGTCTAACACTTTGCGCAATTCAACAGTCTATAAAAAATAATTTTTTCAACCAGTATTACTATTTGCCACATGAAGGCACCATAACTTAATTTAAAAAATTTAATTGACTAGTTAACTTCCGAAAACTTATTTTTTATTAAATTTGCTCTTAAAAAAAGACAAAAACCTAATTTTTTTTTTTTATTTTTTTAAAGTATTAGTCATTATTCGAAATAATTTTCAGAACGAAATCGACAAAGTGTTGGAGCAACAAGAGACATTATTTGAGTTCAGCAAAAGCTTGGAAAATAACATCAACTCTCTGCAAAGCGAGAACAAAAAGCTGAACGAGATGCTGGTCACTCTGCTCCAATTCCGCGGGGTGGAAATGGGAGACGGTGAAGCTGCGAAGGACTCTGGTTGACCGACCCAAAATCAGCAGCGATATAAAGCAATTAAATTTGTACATTTTTTGTATATCAAAATTTCTTTCGAATAAAAAACTTTCATACTTAATTCTTTAAAAAATATATATTAATCAAAAAAAAAAAAAAAAGAAATACGTGGATAAAAAATGACAGCTGTATAAAAACAATAAAATAATTTTGTTCAGCTGATAATTATTAAAGGTTAAGATACTCAATTAAATAGACAAACGTATTTTAGAAAAAATATGTTTGAGCAGAGCAAATAGTAATTAAAATTGGCTTTTAATTGTTAATTAAATATTTTAAGTCATTTTAATAAAGTTTATGACATTTTATTTTAGTATAAAAAGAGCAAAAAAACTCTTAAGAAGCCACTCTCTCCATCACTAACAAAAAGTTTTATCTAGGTAAAAAAATTAATAGTTTTGAGACAATTGTGAGTTTTAAACATGAATTACTTGATTCCGCTTTTCTTTATGTCTACATGGGTGGCGATCTATCTTGTAAGTTGGAATTTTATTTTTTTGTTGTTGTTGATAAAAATACTGTACAATCTACATCGTTTTTATTTAATTTAGGCATCCCCAGCACCACAATTACCGTTATTGAGTGATGTACTTTCCGCCACTGGTACGAGTATAATATTATAGCATAATAATTAATTACGCTCTCATCTTAGAATATGTTTTATCACTTCTACTGTATATACATACAGTAATATACAATTACTCCAGAAGCCATTTTCATTATAATTAGTGCTTAACAGCATAATTATATACTAATAATTGCATTCAAAATTGTATTGAATTACGCAAATAGTTTACCGTACATGTATTTAAAAACTTTTTGCATCTACGGTAGAATAGTAAAATTCAAAAACAAACAAAAAAACGTATTAATGTTTACTCATTAATCCTTGCTCATACATTCATCTCGTTAATAATTTGGGTTCATTTCCAAAAAACAGCTTCAAATGCACGAAGATGAAGAAGAAAGTTAATAGCTCAAATTTTAAACCCACGAGACAAGAATTAACGCAAATACGAAATGCAGTATATCGCAAATTTACTAACAGTATTAATGATTTTTAAACCGTTCATTAAAAAAAAACTAATTAAATAATTCTTAATTTCAGATAACTCAAAGAATGTTAACGTCAAGTCAAAAAGTCAGACTTCAAAAGGTCTCCTAGCTCTAGGCGCAGGTGACATAAACATTCTATCAAAAACCGCGAACTCTACAAAAATCGGCGGACCATCGGGTAATGTCATATATGGAGGCCATGGTGGCAGTTCAGGAGGCCAGGGTGGAGGATCAGGAGGTCAGGGTGGGGGATCAGGAGGCCAGGGTGGAGGATCAGGAGGTCAGGGTGGAGGATCAGGAGGTCAGGGTGGAGGATCAGGAGGCCAGGGTGGAGGATCAGGAGGTCAGGGTGGAGGATCAGGAGGCCAGGGTGGAGGATCAGGAGGCCAGGGTGGGGGATCAGGAGGCCAGGGTGGCGGTTCGGGAGGCCATGGTGGGGGTTCAGGAGGTCATGGGCATGGAGGTCATGGTGGTAGTCCAGGAGATCATGGACATGGAGGTCATGGTGGTAGTCCAGGAGATCATGGGCATGGAGGTCATGGTTCAGGAGACGATAATGAACCAGGAGACCATGGTGACAACAATGAACCAGGAGACGATGACGATTCTGGAAATGATAATAAGCCAGAAGACGATAATGAACCAGGTGACGATGATAATGATTCCCCAGACGATAATGATTCTTCCAATCCAGGAAAACACCATCATATAAAGTGCAAATATGTCAAATATCTTCATCGCCGCAGCCATGGTAATCATGGTAACCAGGGAGAACACGGTGGTAAAGGAAAGCATGGTAACCAGGGAGAACACGGTGGTAAAGGAAAGCATGGTAACCAGGGAGAACACGGTGGTAAAGGAAATCATGGTCAACAGGGAGAACACGGTGGTAAAGGAAATCATGGTCAACAGGGAGAACGTGGGAAGCATGGAGATCATGGCCGTCATCGTCATGGAGGTGATAAGGATGGTGATGAATGAAAGAATAGTAACTGTTGTTAACACAATACCATATCATAATTATTATAACCATACAAATAAAAACATTTCATATTCTAATGAAATACAAATGAAAAATCAATAAAAATTAAGCAGACTAAGATGTAGTATTTACCGGTTTATTCGCTAAATTTAAATAATATTACATTACACCTAGAGCAGCGGTCGGCAAAGTCTGGGGTCAACTGAGCCAAAATTCAAAAATTCAAGAACTAAAATTTTTTGAAGAGCCAAACTATTTAACCTTAAATTTTAGTTGAATAAAACCAGTGGCGGATTAAGCACTTGAGAGGCCTGAAGCGCAATTCAAATTTGAGGCCCTTATAAAATTTTTCGCTACCCATGCGCCGAGCTTGCGAGGCGCGAAATTTTTTGAAATGGTAGACAAATTTTGTCCATTTTTTGGACAAAATAATAAAATTTTTAACATTTGGGACAGTTGCTCCTCATTTTACGGTGCAAGTAGGATTTTGTGGATGAGCCACACTCGAGTGGCCAAAGAGCCGCATGTGGCTCTAGAGCCGCAGTTTGCCGACGAGGGACCTAGAGCATATGCTTGGAATCTATTCGTTATTAAATCTTCAATTAATTACAGTCCAATGTACCACCAAACTCCACCCTGAATCCTCAAAATCCTCTAAATATACTGTACATGTACAGGAATGCTTAGCTCGAGATCTTTTAGATCAATTAATACCAGTACAGTTACTGTAAAATAATTTTTTTCTTTTAAATTGTTTATCATTTGATCGATGGCATGAATTCTTTAAACTGGATAAATGATTTTTCGTATCGAGCCTGTTCATTTATTAACACTGTATTAAACACTATTCCTGTTAAAAATTTCTTTTAAAAAAACAGAAGCTAAATTTTGTAGCCTTTGCTAAAAATTTTTTTTATTTAATTGTATAGGCCACGGTCATAAGTCAATAACGTCATTTTGGCCTAACCTAACCATATTTCAATAAACATTCCACTCGTGAGCATAATTATGCAGAAAGCCAAAATAACACCAAAAGAGCCCCCCCCCCCCGATTTTTATAATACTGTAGCAAAACAAAATTAAAAATTAACTGTTTTTTTTAAAAAAAAATTAATAAGCGGAATATGTTAAACTTATCTCGTATTTTGTTCAAAAACAATTAAAGTGAATTAAATTATTAGACTAATTAGCGCAAAAAAAAAAATGAATAAAGTAATAATATTAAATATTATTTTCAAAATATTAAAATAAAAATGGAAGTAATGTGTCAGATTGATAAATATGCGAACATAATAAGACATACTTTATTATTATTAGAATAATTAATATAATCTTCTATTAAAAGTAATCGACACATATGTGAACATTTCTTTTGTGACAGAAAAGTATAAAATATGTGCAGTGTGTTTGGACTATTTTCATTGTTGGTGGTAGAAATCATCTAACAACATGGCAATAAATCGCTTCGTGTTAGTTCTGATGGTTATCTATGTGGCTTCGATATCAACATGTGTAAGCTCCATCATAATTATTATTATTATTATACCAATTAATTAACAGCAAAAAAAAAATCTCATCAAATCATTTTAGGAATCCCGTCGTCAGGCAAAAACTTCCACCCGACAAAAAGATAAAGACAAAGGTGCTTTTTGCTCTTATTTCAGTTCATTTTTGTGAGGGTCATTTAAAAATTACTTTTTATTCTATTTTATTTACTTGTTAATAAAATGCTTGCAGTGATAAAAAAAATTATAATTCAGTAATTCAAGGCAATTTAATGAAAACGAAAACAAAAAATTATAGGAGTACATGTATAATCAAAAGTTTATTTAATTTTAATAATTGCCTTTTTCTCAGACAAAGTGGTCATACTGTTAATGTATATCTTGGGTCTTGTAAACAAGTACTGAAGTAAAATTCTTAAATTTTGCTCAAATCCTTTAAAATGTAAAATTTAACAAATATTGAAACGGATATTTTTTTAAAAAAGAAATAATGAGTAGATTAAAAGAATTAAAACTAAATAATTATGTAAACCAAAATCATGAAAAACAATCTCTCAGATTAACGGTCACAAAGCTATCGGGTGTCTGTTCAATTTGTTTAAATTTTTTCTTTAACGGGCAAAAAAAAAAAAAATTCCTAAATATTTTTTTTATCTAAATAAATTTTTTTCTTTTTTTGTTAAAAAATTAACAAGATAACTTTTTTGAGAATTAAATTCAGATAAAATTTAAAACGATTCCTTTTGCTAATTATTCTTTTGCCAGATCAATCAGAAGAAAAAGTGAAAAAAGTGTTGACCAAACTCATAATGGAGCAGTTACCTGTCGAAACTAAAAAATTAAAGACCAAAAGCAAAATTTTGATTGACAGCCTACAAAACGATGATCAGGAAATAATTCCCCCACATTCAAATAGCCAAAATCTCAATTCAAAAAGGGCAAAAAACGTGGGTCAGAAATCCTTTGGTAACGGGGGCCGGAACAACGCACAAAATATAAATACCAGAGCCAGAATAAGTAAAACCATCCCCATCTTGGATCCTCAGGATGCACAAGCTGCAATTTTAATTCCGGAAAAATCAAACGAGAAAATTGAGAAAAAAACGTCATCCGATCAAGGAGCTACTGAAAAGTTGCCAGATTTAGTCATCAAACAACCTAATAGCATCAACCAACGTACGAAAAGTGACACTACCCTAACTCAACAAGAAAACCCTGGGGTAAAAACTTCGCCCCGTTTTAAAATTGAAATTCCGCCTCTCAAACTAGATGCCGGTGCAAACTTGGCCATTCCAATGGTAAGAAGCGGTGGTGGCCATATCAACTCCTTCGTCAATCGGCTAACCAAAAAATTAAAAAAAGGTAAAGAACATTTACCTATACCGGTACATGTACCAGATTTACCCGACCCAGATTTAAACTTGGGAAACAATCCATTAGGAGACATGGGGAATAATTTAATGGAAAACTTGGGAAACGATTTAGATGACAATTTGGACAATAATTATCCAAATGGGAACAATCAAAGGGAAAATTTAGAGGATAATCAAAATGGGCAGGTAGGAAATAGACCGAACCAAAATGGAAAATTAAATATAAATCACGATGCAGGAAAGCTCAATATAAATGATGATGCCGGAAAATTGAATATAAATCTAGGTAGAAACCACAATAACAATCAACATGGAACCTTAGGGAACAATCAAAATGTAAATTTAGGGAACAACCAACATGGAAATTTAGGAAACAACCAAAATGAAAATTTAGGGAGCAATCAAAATGGAAATGTAGGGAACAGCCAACTTGGAAATTTAGGGAACAATCAACACGGAAATTTAGGAACTAATCAACACGAAAATTTGGGGAACAACCACCATAAAAATTTAGGAGGCAATCAACATTCAAACTTAGAAAACAATCAAATTGGAAATTTAGAAACTAATCAAATTGAAAAGTTAGAAACCAACCAAAATGAAAACTTGGGAAGCAACCAAAATCCCAACTTCAAAAATGACCAAAATCCAAACTTAGAAAACAATCAAATAGCAAACCTTGAAAACGATCAGAATAAAATGATTGAAGACAACCAAAATGCGAATTTTGGTGTCAGTCAAAACTTGAAGAATGACCTTAATGCCGATAATTACGGTAGGAATCATCAACCCGAATATCGCAAAAATCTGAAAAAATATTTAGCTAACAAGATGAAAAACAAAACAACAAGTAAAACTCTGCAGCCATCATCACATAAAAATACTTCCCAATCAGCTAATGAATTTACCGCTGAGCGGGGCGAGGAAACCCATTCTGCCAACCACGAATTATCTCGTCAGCATCCGGAATATCCCAAAATCATTATCCAAAATCTTTTACTGCCAATTAACGGAAGCTCAAATAATTCGAAATCTGCCGAAGCGCCATTCTTGCGATTAATATCGTTATTGAAATCTGCTGTAAAACACGCTGGTCCTTGCTATAAAATCGTCCTCCCGGCACCACCTGAAAAACGGCGTGAACGAATCAGCCGGGAAGCTCCACATCTCGAAAGTGATCCCAAAAAACTTCGGAAATGGGAAGGGAGGTTATTCAATTCCATGCTAGATAAAGAAGTCGACAATTTTTCCATTGAACATTAACCCTGAATAACTTAAATGTAGCACTAACTTTGATATTTCCATCTGGGGGGGAAAACATGTAAAACGTTTTATAGAAATAAAATTTCTATTTCGGTACCGCAATATAATTTGAAAAAAAAACCGCCCATAATCATAATTTTATACACACCGCATTAAACAAAATCTCTTTTGCATACTGTATTATAAAGAAGGAGAAGAAAAAAAAACATGAACACGTGTTTCGCAATTATTGAAATTGGTTATCGGCGCTCACGGGCTACAATACCGGTAGGATAATAATTACGCACGGGCTACCAGCAATTATTAGTTACACAAGCAGTTAATAAAATTAATGAATTTAATATAAATTTACCTTGTCAGAAAGATCATTTCATCTCGCATGCTGCGGTGGAATTCCCCCACCTGTTTGCTGTGAAATTCGAAGCACTACATGTAACACAAACTTAAAAATACTTCTCGCGCGCGACATCTTTATTCGAAACACTATCATTTCTTCCCGAAAACAACCGATGCGGTGCTACAGTGTTGTCAAACACAGCGTTGCCCAAATAACAGTGTTGTCAACAAAAATTCCCTTTTTTATTGGTCCCACTTGCCAACTAAAATTACTAGAGGTAAGCGTTTCTATTATAATCAAATTTTAAGTTTAATATATTATTATTATAGATGATGTTTATTCTTTAGATATTTACAAAAAAAAAAAAAATTTTAAAGTTAATTTCAATTTAGTACCGATATTATAAATCATAATATTTACGATGCAATCATAAATCTAATGACTTGAAACTAATTATTGGTTTTTAATTAATTAAATAAAAGCGATAATGTTAAAAGTTGAGTTACATAAAATGGGCAAAGATTAATAAAAATCTTACAGTAATCGTCATTATCGATAAAATTTATACATGTAAAATAATTAAGGATCGCAATAATATTGCATTACTCGTTAATTCTCTTGTCTAGCGCAAGAAACGATTTACCTACATGGCATTCAACATTATTTCTTTAAAAAAAAAAAAAATAATGTCAAATATAATTCTAAATCTTAATAATAGTGATTATAAAGATTGAAAAAGGAATTAGTAAAGAATAGTTAAGAAATAGTAGACGTAATAAGAATGAAATATTAATAACACATTTTTGTTTTCTTTCTAGAAATGTTACGTACAGTAATTCAAAAATAAATTAATAGTTTATATTAATTAAGAAAAAATTGATTATCAAAGTAATTTTTAGAAACATGCGAGTGCAAACTAGAAATATATTTTTTAAAAAAGTTTAAGCTAATAATTTATAATATTATATTGCCAGAATTTAAGGAAATGTTAATCAAGTGTAAAATATAACAGTAAAAGTTGTTCATAAAGAATTTAAAATTTACCATGTAGTTCATAAATAAAAATTAACACAAAATTAAAAAAAAAATTGATCAGAAAAATTATTTCAATTATATAGGTACATTTTTTTTTGTTTTTGTTTTGGTTGAGTATCCCCGTCGCTTTACTAAAAAGTGCAAATTGCCGTCCAATTATTACCCTCAGAGTAGGTACTTTTTTTAAATATATTTCATATAACAAATGTAATTTCAATAAATATATCTATATCGATTTATAATTTTCTTTTTAAAATGTCACGAAAATGTTCATCATCCTACAATGTAAGGCAATCTTTCGGAGACGATATAATATTATGGTGCCATTTAATAATGAAAATTTCAAAGTGCTCATTTTTTTTTTTTTTTGCCCTAAAACTAAATAGCAAGTTAAAATTAGGTATAAAGTATTAATCCATCAAAAGCAAAAACATTTGTGATGAATGAGTACCAATATTGCTATATTACTTGATGAAACATAAAAAAGAAGAGGAAAAAATTACTAAAAAGTTTTGATAAAATTTTTTTGTAACTATAGAACATTAGCGGTATTGGAAATAATTTAAGAAAATTGATAAGTTAACTGTAATTACTAAGATAAAATTTCAAGCTTTTCTTTTTTTTTTTTTTTCATCGCAACTGGCCGCGCTTAATTAATCTTCTTACCTTAGATTTTTTAAATTCATTTCACCACATAAGAATCGTCAAAGCACGTTTGGAGAATGGCTAAAAAAAGCCCCTGAGTAATCCTCCTTTGCAACCCATGAAACTGAGACCAATCGCATGGATCCAGAACCTATTGCTCAAAGCAATTACGGCTGGAGTACTATTTTAACTTTTTATCCGTCTTAAATTCTTATCACACCGTAGTTTCCATATCCTTAGCTATCAGTAACTGTAGTTGTTCTTGGTCTAGAATTACAAATTCAACAAAATAATACAACTAATAATATAGCTCCATTAAGTAATTTTCTTACTATGCAAATAAGCTTCGAGATCTTCATCATGTTCCATTTGAGCGTGTAACTTGGGCGTCAAACCCTTTGAAAAGAGTTATTAATAAAAATTATAATTTGTTTCAAGCAGGATTTTTCCAACCTGATTATCAACTACGTGTAATGAAGCTCCAGCTGCCACTAACATACAACATATTGTTCGTCTTTTGTAATGGGCTGCTTTGTGCAATGGAGTTTGAGACCTTATTCGTCACCAAAAAAAAAAAAAATTAGTTTCGAATTTTAATTAGAAATATTAAATAATATACTTTTCAAAATCTCTCATTTCTAAAATTTTTGGAGGAGCTGAAAAACCAAAAACATTTTTTTTTTGTTTTATTTATTACATAATTAAAATTAAATTGAAAATGATTTTACCATTAGCGATTAAATAACGAACGATATCTTTATGGCCACATTGGGCTGCAAAATGAAGAGCAGTCATTCCTTTCAAATCGACCGCGAGAAGATTGCAGCCCTTATTATGCGTTTCTTTCAGCTGAAAATAAATCAAAAAGTTAAAAGTTTTTTTAAAATTAGATTCTAGTTGAAAGTTAAAACTCACCAAACTTAAATCGCCACTTTTCGCGGCTTGAATAATATCTGTTTAAAAAAAAAAATACTGGTTATATAACGGACATTATAGCAACAAAATCAAAAACAAATTACTTACCATCACAGTTTTTATCAAAAATAGCGCTAAAACATAAATTGTATAAAATTAAACTACGTTTAACATTCTAAAGCTTCATTTAAAGTTTTTACCTAGAATCGGGAAAAGGTTTGAGCATTGTAGTACGATAAACAGGGGTTTTAGGACGAAACGCTTTCGAAAGCGATTCATTGGAATCGCTAGTTGTTCGCAGAGTTTCCCCACTAGTTTGTCGTAAATGTTCGAAATTACTATTGCTACTATCAGGTGTGGGCATTCCTGAACAAGCTCCGCATGGTTCATTTGAATCCGGTGAGTTCACACTACTGCCGCTACTATAACCACCACTCGAAGATGGCATTTCTGGATCTAAAATATGAAGGTCACCAGAAGATATGTCCGTTATGTAATGAAGGTTTTCTTGAGCTCGATCTATCCGAAAACAACGATCGGCTGTGATCGCTGTTAAACATTAAAAATAAAAATTAATTAAAAAAAAGGAAACCCATAATAATTTGTCAACAAACGACATTTTACATACAATCTAAAAAACACCAATCGGGAAGTAAATTCTCGTCTATAATGTTTGCTTTATTTAAACTCTGACAAATGCAATAAAAAAAAAAATTATAAATTATATCTTGCCATCGAGTGATGACGTAGACAACAACTCACTTCTGTTTGACTGTTAATAAGCTGCCTAACTTCTTCTAGATCCGCATTTTGTTTTACCCTTATGCTACATACTCGAGTGGCTTAAAAAATACATTAGATTCGATAAAAAAAATAATATTTTCGATGATTAATCATTATACTTTAGTAGCTTACCAACTTGATGCAACTTTTCTTTATTATAGTGATAGTTTTCGTAATCTTCCATACTGAGCCGAAAAACGTGAAAAGTTAACTCTTCTACCGTTAAGTTTCTAAAACAAATAATAGTACAGCTTATCGGTCACTTATTAAACTAAAATTAGCACTTACAATCCAGTAAATCCACTATGCTTCTTTATTAACAATAATAATACCAAATAAATAAATAAAAATAAAAGATTATACTTTTAATTGACTAGTTTATTAGAGAAATTTACCTTGGCTTTGGCCACCATGTTGACTTGATTTCGGATTTTAAGTTCGATGAGTGATGGTGCCAATTTGCAAGGTTCACCGTCTACTTGCACTGGAATCGTCCTAGTTGTGGCCACTCGGGCATAATGACATTGGGCTAAGCAAGTTCCATGACCACCCGCTTGTAGCAATGCCTACTCATAACAACTTCTTTTATATTAGAGCTTCGTTTTCTGAAGTATATTAATGCAATGGCAAGGATAATTTATATACCAACTGATAGGTAGTTAAGCCAATAACTTCGATAAGGCCGTCATGAGTTTTAGGATTGGCAAATCCAGCACTTTGATAATTCCAAGGATGCGTTCCCCCTCCATAGCTAACATATTTAATAATTAAATCAAAAATTCGTGCGTACAGAAATGCTTGCATACAAATCGAACCTATTAATGTTAAGAAATAAAATTGCGTGAACTTTTAACTCCTTTAACTTGGGAGTGAGATCTTTTCCATCACATTCCAAAGTGGCGTAGTCAGATAAATCTTTCCATTTTCGTTGTAGTAAATCTTTTCCTCCCGCCTAATGAATTTTAAAAATAATATAGTATAATCTTTACTGTACTTATATATGTTTCAAATAAAATATTACTCACTTGTCCATAGAACATTTTATTTCTTAAGCGGCTATTAAATTTGTCAGGTCGGGCTTCTGTCAAATATTAAGATCATGAATTACAACTTTAAAAATGTGTTAAAAGTTTCGAAAGAGTAGGCCTACCCCTGGCTTCGTGAAATTCCAAAGCAATATATGCATCGGCACCCAGACTGAAATAGTTGTTGACCACATTTAGGGGCAGTTGAGATTTTCCTTCTTCGCTATTAGTTGGATCAGGATATGGATTCGGTACTACCGTTAGGTTAAATCGGTCAAGCTGAGTAATTTCTCCGTCTTCAATGTTACTCAAAATTTTCGATATTGGTTCATCAGTGTAGCCCTAACAATGACATAAAACACCGCGTTGAATCACTTAATTTCCTGTTTACAAAATAGCACTTCCAAACTTACGCCACCCCAACCCAGACTTCTAGCAAGATCATTTCCGGTGCCTAATGGAAGAACGGCCACCGGTGGTGAAGGATTAATTCCAATTTCATCCAGTACGGAAAGTATCCAACCAACTGTACCGTCGCCTCCACACGCTAAAATCCTCAAATTTGGCACTTTTTTGTAATATTCTAAACTGCAATTAAAAATTATGATAATTAACGTAAGAAAAATAATTAATAAAATGAAAACCAATAAGACTAGATGTTCACTTCAAACATTTATATTTACCCTGTTAAAGGTCCACCGTGCGATAAATCAAAAACTTGTCTAGGATTTAACAGCCATTGAAATTTTTGCATAAGTTTTGCTCCTTGGTTACCCCCACTCCTAGGATTTATAAACACTAATAATGGTTTCATGTTTGGAGATGGGATCGGTTTGATTACAAACGTCCTTTGCACTTCCTTTAAAATAGCATCAAAAAAAAAAAAAATAATGTAAATTTTTGAAAGAAAAGAACGGTAGAGCCTTAGGCGAATAACCTCTTTCTTCGATTTCCTTTTCGACGACGCCCGTTTCTTAGGAGGTTTCCTAATCGACGATTTGAATGAACCTTTCCTTGGTAACTTGATGATCCAAGAAGGCGGAATCACGATATTTGCATGACTACCGAGATTGCAAGATTCTCTGTAGCAATCCTTCGTAAAACACGGATCTTTATTATGAAAAGCCGTTTTGCACCAGGAACAGATCACAGCCACTACGTCCTTTTTTTTTTTTTTTAATTAAAAAAAAAGAAAATGTTTTTCAAATATTTTTAATTCTAAAATCAGAAAATTTGTCATCTATTTATTACCTTACTGCTAAATGATAATTTTGATTGGAACGACTAAATTAAAAATAAATAAATAACTATAAGAGCTAAATATAAAATAAAAAACGGTAATTTATCAAAATTTACTTTGTAACAACTTTTACATTTTCCTTTCTGATTTTTTCGATGCACCCAATGATGCTCAATTCCAGTCCTCTGTTTTGGCACAAGAAAAAAAAAAGTACTCAAAATATCAAACATGCAAATTCCAATAAAGCAGCAACAAACATAACGCACACTTCAAAAATGTAAATAAATACGGGTTTCTTCACAAATTTCGATTTCAATAAACAAAAAGATAATATCGGAGTAATAAAAAAAATGCTGAAAGGTTGTAACACAAAATTCGACGTTAAGTGAAGTATAAAAATATATATACCTCACGGTATTGTCGGATACCCACATCATGGAATGTCGGTTTACAATGAAATTTCTATGAGAAAATAATAAAAAGAAGATTATACTCGCTACCAGTAACAAAATCTATGAAATTTTTAAAAACAAAAATATACCTTATCCGAGTGCGAAATTAGGTGGAGGCACCCTTCGTGATAAATCATTTTACAGGCTGCGCACCTAACTCTTGATCCTTGTCTCTAAGAATAAAAGCAAAATAAAAACTCCAATTAGCTAACAATCATTAAAATAAAAATACGGTGAAGTATGCTCGTAAATATCCTGTGTCATAACTATCACTGGAAAGATAATTGTCAATATAATTTGAACCAGCGCAATCGATATATTTTTTTTTTTTCCTTCGCAAAAACCCACGTTGATTATTATCTTAATGTAAAAACACTAAAACTGTCTTCTCTTTCGAGAGTATCAACTTCTAAGCACAATTTCTCAACGATTATTTAGTGAAAGAGGAAAAGCATAATAGTAGTTATTAGCCTCAAGGGCATAACATAAATAAAGATAAACTTTTAAAGTAAACTCTTTGATGATACAGCTTTAAAGCATATTATGAAAAGCTATATTTTTGCAGATTTCTATAAATTACTTTAAAAAATAAATATCAAATTTTTATAGATAATATTAGATTTTATGATGACGCTATATCTTAAATTCTCAATAACCTTTTTTTTTTTTTTTTGAAGATGTACCGTACTTGATCACCCTTTTGATTATACTTTTTTATAATTAATAAAATTAATATTGAAATTCGAAATCAACGTCGCATATACCATAGGCCTACTGCATCTCAAAATGTGAGTTGACCAATTTAAAATGAGTAATTATTTGCTTTTATGATATCATCTTTCATATAACAACCAATATAAAAATGTAACGCAGCACTTTGTTGAACAAGTGTTATTATTATTTTTTTTTAATAATATGAAATTGGTTGGCAAGAATTGCAGAATAATATATATAAAATGCGAGGCTAGCCCCCGTCACCAAGGCTTTAAACATTGTTTATGACAGTATCTAACAAAAAAAAAACTATATATCAAATAAACCACAAAGTAAATCGTTCCAGCGCTCAGCTCTACCCCCAGACTCTACATAATATATCACATGGTTTCGATTTGAAAAGTGAGTGGATAAAAAAAAAAAAAAACCACGCTATATATGCCGTATTAGCCCCGACTATTTATATCCCACTTTATCTAACTCGAATTTTATACTTTTAGCTTTCGCGTACATAGAAAACATAAAAATTTTTCCCCTATATACAGTATAAACTATGAATAAATAATTTTCATCAGCAGCTTCGAAATTGCTTCCGCTAATTAAACTTCAATAAAAAAGTATATATACGCAAACAACATAAAAGTCATATTTAGAAAATATAGATCGTTGATAGTATTAAAATTTAAACGTATTAATTTTCAAAAATTAATTTCGCGAGGATACATAGTCGGTAATGTACTTTTATCACGAAATCTTGTGAGTGAGTATTTTGCAATTGCTAATTAAAGTTGTCAGTAGAAGCGAGAGTAATTTAGTTGGAAAGGTTTAGCGTCATTTAAATGCAATTTCCGCCAAAAGTGCTAACTTTTTTTATTTTTTTGCCCATCAAATTTTTACTCTCTGAACAATTGAATGTTCTCATCACATTTCGGTCTCCTCCTACCGCTAACAGTAGTCACTATCATTTCGTGTTTTTTTTTTTTTTTCTTCTTTTTCTCTATTTAACCTGAGTGGTTGACTCCTACCAACGGCGTCATTCAATGCACCACCTACGCCATCGATCCTGCTGTTCTTGGATCATCACATGCGCGGTTCGGTTAGCTCCTCATGCATCGACGAACAAGCAACGAAAAATACAAAAGCTGCCTTACCAGCCAAAATGGATATAGACAGTAGAGTGAAAACAAATAGCCTACCGGTACTGTAGACGCGCACGACGGTTCCTAACGCTCCCACTCACCACCCATTCATTTCAATACACGGTGTCGATAAATTATGAATTTTTATTAATAAATAATATCAACGAGGGGAAATTATATAAGCGCGTTTCTCTTAAGACGAACAATAGAAAATGGATGAAAACTAATAAAATATTGAAAAAAATAACGCAGAAAATCTAAAAATAAAAACAAAACTTAATAAAACTCCAGCACTTAACCGTATTAACTGCACGTAAAGTGGCATTTACATTTCAAAAATATATTCCTATTAAAATATTTATGCTAATGTAAGTTGCGAGTAGCTTAGCTTTTAGCATTCGAGAAATGTTTCAATTCGAGAAATATGTTAAAACGTTAACTCGACTACTGTATATTATTTCAGTTGTAGGCCTAATTCAATATTTTTCATTAAATTAATACCACCGCGTACATAAATACAAATCTAGGTTTTATATACACTTAGGCTACATTAATCCATTAATGTCAGCCGTGGTGACGTTCAGCGTATGGCACCCCGGGATAAAAATATTTTTTGCTCCCTAACCCTCTCCAATTATAATTATTGCATAAATAAAATGCTGTGCGGTACCGAAAAAGAGCAGAGCAAAGCGACGCAAAAATATTTTCTAGTTGTTACAAAGTTTTAAAATGTTTCCGCCCCCAGCCTAATAGCAGATACCGGTACAGTATTTTATCCAAGTAGGCTACATCACCGGGCCTTTCAATTTAGTGTTTTTTATATCGTATTTCAAGATTTTTGATACCAAAATGTTGTTTTATATAAACTGAAATTCTTCCTTAATCATCTTAATCTAAATCATCGCCATTTAAACGTTGATAAATTAATATTTCGGTAAATATCGGAAGCGCCCTGTACGCGGTTTCGATAATGGTTCAATCGCTCACGCCATCCTCTTTCCAGCCGTTCGAGCAATTCGTCTAGTGCGGCTCGAGTGAATGATTGCAATTGATCGACAGAAGAAAAATTGAACAAAGAAAATTTCAATCAGCAGTCTGAAACCGGAACCGGTAAGCGTGGAAGAAGATGAAACGATGAGGGTAAAAGAAAAAAGTTCGCGCTGGTGAAAGCTTCGCAAGAGTTTGAGTGTTGGAAACAAAGATGTATGACTGGCAGGCGTAAAAAGTGTCAAGAAACATAACCAGAATCACGAATAAAAATAAGAGAAAAAGTAGTGAAGAGAGAGAGAGAGAGTGAAGATTAATAACCTATTATCGAACGCCGGCCGAGTAGAGAAGCAATTGATGACCAGAACGAGGGAAGGATTCTTTACGTTGAAATACAATAGTCGGTATAAATAATATTAGAAGGTCGAAAGGAAAATTGAGTGACGGTTGGTGAAGAGGACTGGTTTAAAGGACGAATACAATATCCATCATACAGTCGAAGCTTTTGCGCAAGTTCAATGCATACAATAGAATGCCAGATATGCGAATAATAAAAGAAATCGATAATAATGTCGAAAACATTTATCAATGAACTAAGGAACATTCATTAATATCGGCGCTCTCGCCGCAAATGAAGGGGGTTTAGATTCAAAAGTGAATAACACTTAACAGATCTAATGGATTGTCTATTACGAAAGATTAAGAGGTCAGTTCTAGTTTTGCATCTTCTCTTTTATCTACGCAACTTACGCAAGGGAAATTGAAACAAGTTATAAAATACTGTACATGTACTTATAAATTCCATGCCGTAAGAAGGCCTACTTTTAAGTACTGTGTGTATCATTTTGCGATGTGTAATTTGCATTCTTTTCTTATTAGAAAAAACTGCAGGCCTATTAAGTTGCTAACGCATGTTGTAAACAGCAAAAAAAAAGATTAAATTTAAATCAAGAATGACATTTCACGAAGATTTTCCAGCGATTTAAATGAAATAAAGAATTAAACCGCTTAGGATTCTCTTATCATCAGATATAGTCCCCCCCCCCCAGGTTTCAATTTCCGGTTGGGTTAAACCTGTCACCGACTTTGTATCCACAAGCTACTTAACCTCCAACTCACTTCAAAAGCCCCTTTATTTTAAAACTATATTTGTTTGTATTGAAAGAGATTATTGTATCGGTAACGCTATATTCTCGTAAGTTTCAAAATCGATATTCCAACATTAAAATGCCTTTCCCATTCATACATTCCACCTTTTACGTTCAAAAATAAAATCAATAAAAAAAAAATAATCGTAATAATATTATTAACAATAATTATTAAATTCAATATTGTACAAGTTCAATAAACTCCCACAAGTTCGAATTTTAGGTAAATGCCCCATCGATTAAAAAACTCGTGAACTATAATTTTTAAAAATTAGCTATATAGACCTACCTACGTCATAGTAAAATATAAATAACAAATTTCTTAAACATGTTTCATGCAAATAATAACAAGTTTCAAAAAAATAATGGTATTATTTAAATAATTGTTTTCCCATATACTATAATAATTCTCTAATGTTTGCACGCAGAATATTTTATAAAAATGCAGTAACGGTAATAGAATTATTTAAACTTGGTTGGAAATGATACTTTATATCAAAATAACATCGTGCATAAATATGTTCTCGATTAAATATATATTTTTAATTTTGTTTGTGAAATATTCATTCGTAGAAAATGTAAATACGTAATTCCTACCGAGAACAAATATTATATTCAACCGCGCTAAATTTTATCTTCACTCTTAAAGAACCAAAATTTTAAATAAAATATTATTAAAATTTAAATAAAAAAAAAAAAAAACCGGTACGGTACATTATAATAATTTAGTGCAAGAGGTTTTAAAGGTGTCGGTACCGGCTTTTTAGGCATAAGAATTCCAATTGTACCCGAGAGAATTCAAGTAAATCAGCAATTTAGCGTCGGGAGTTCAAATAAAAGGTGTTTAAAAGGGCATGCGGTGAGGAACTCGTGTACAATTTTCCCTAACTCGGATATTTAATTATTAAAAATTGACTTTGTCTGGTCACGAAAGTCATTTCGTCATTCATCACAACGCGCATCTCATTAATACTTTAATGAGCGGCACTCAAACGTACGTGTACTCCGATGTGGCGAAGAGCAGAAAGCATTCCCACACGATATACAGGGTGGGGCAGCGAAAAGTACCTTATTTCAAAATGCAATAAAACCTTTTTGATAAATTAGAATTTTTTAAT